>ML781364.1:313680-345608 GCA_009831015.1 Picea engelmannii | reverse complement strand
ATTTCTTTCCGCGACGTGCCCTTCAGGATGCACCACATGCTCCAAGGGTGCCACTCGCTGACTTGACGGATTGGTAGAATCTATAACCCCTGGAGTCAACACTCCGCCAGGTGAACTTGTGGGAGACTAAGGGCTCTAAGGAAGAAGGCCCCCGCCTTATTGCGCGCCCCTTAGAATCACGTGAGCGACTGTCGTAGTCTGCCCTCACAGCATCGTGGATCCCCTCGAACTAGGTAATCGTTAACCTACAGTTCTAATCGTGAGCGACTGTCGCAGTCTACCCTCACGGCATCGTGGGTCCTCTCGAACTAGGTAATCGTTAACCTACAGTTCGATCCACGGCAGGAGTGCTAATAGGCTGTGGCAGGGCTGCTGACACACCTCCCTCAATCTCTCTGGAACTCGTGTGTGGCCCCTTTACTCCATATGTGAGTCTGGTCGGCAAGCTATCGTCAGCCTGCATCATCAACCATCATGTCAGATCATGTCAACAACATATCATAAAATCGATAGCATATCGTCAAAACAAAACAATATCACCGTAATGAAACAACTCAAATAGCCCACTCCCTGACTCAATCCGGAGTCCAAGGGAGTTCCACCGATGCCTCTGCATCCTCAGGGTCCGAAACCCTGCACACTCAATGAAACTGAGTCAATAGCACCTGTATACAGCAATAATAAAACATCTTGTCATCAATCATGACGCATCATCATCAAGGTTAAGTGGTTCATCATCATAAAAATCCAGATCACTTGCGAGCAAGTGTCCTCAAAGAATAAGTTTTGTCATGTTTATGTGTATATCCTTTCATATGTGTGTGAGATGCCAATCTAAAATTTGATTAGCTAGAGTATCTGTAATTTGGTTTAATCTCTTAGGAACATGAAAATATGTAATATAATCAAAGCTTCATTCTAAGAGACGTACCCTAAGGAATCGTCGGTGTAAAGTCGAATCATGAATGCGGTAGACTCTATTTAATTGCGACACAACCAACTAAGCGCCTAAATAGAACCGGAGATGAGAGATACCAAATGATAGGGCATTGCAAAGCAACTCAATAACTACACTGTACTCGACAACATTGTCTATGGTGTCACCTAAGCATATACCTTTGGAAGATGATAACTAGCCTCCAGGTGTAAAAATTACCCAAGCTGCGGAGGCAAGCCTCCGAGTGTGCCAGCTAGCACCGTCTGCATACCCAATGAACACCTTGGATTCACTTGAAATCTGCCATAGTGACGAAAGATAACATCAAAAACGACACGTCCATAATACTAAAAGAAACTAGAAAGTAATAGTACAAAGACTATACATATGTTACAAAACGTTACCCATGGTAACCTGCCTATGAGTAATACTTCTTGAGGTAGAGCCCATTTCTAGGCTCTGCCAAAGCATTCCCTTCAAACTCAACCAGATGATAAGTGCCCTTTTTTAGAACCTCTTTTATGACGAAAGGTCCGAAGCACATGGGTTTGAATTTTCCTGCCCCCAGGGGGCCCTTATCTTGGTCATAGACCAGGACAAGGTCGCCTTCAGAGAAAATCCGAGGACGAACAGACCTATCATACTGACACTTGAATTTATGTTTGTGAGCTTCGTTGGCCAGGGCCGCATCATGACGCTGCTTAGTGAGCCGCTCAAGGTATAATAACCGTTCTTCAAGTGGAGAAGTATATGGCAATAATTGTACTGCCAACTTTAGGGACGAGATCTAACATTCGATAGATAAGACTGCTTCCAGCCCGTAAACGAGTTGAAAAGGTGAGAAACCAGTTGTAGTTTTAACAAACATTCGATAATCCCATAATGTTGAGTATAACATCAAATGCCAATTTGAATTGGCTGAGTTGATCGTTCGCTGTAGGATGGTCTTAAGAGATTTATTTACAGCTTCCACCCGACCATTTTCTTGGGGGTAGTAGGGTGACAGATGTTCTTGTCGCAACCCAAGATTTGATGTTAACTCAGTCATCATCTGGTTCTGAAAGTGACTGCCATGGTCAGTGACAATCTCCCTTAGGATGTAGAACCTTGCTATTATCTGGTTGAATAAAAAGAGATCCACAATCTCGCCATTATCTTTAAACGTTGGCATAGCTTTGACCCACTTCGTGAAGTAGTCTACAGCTACAATGATATAACGGTGCCCCCTTGTGAAGGAGGGTTGCATGTAGTGTAATCAATCCCCCACTTGGTGAAAGGACCAATTGTGATGACAAGAAACATGGGAGTGGGATGTGCCCTCATCTTCCAAGAGAAGATCTGGCACGGGTGGCACTTCTTAACCGATTTGATACAATCTTTGATTAGTGTCGGCCAAAAGTAACCTGCTCGTAAAATATTTTGGGTTGTTTCCAACCCAGACAAATGACTGTCGTAGGCTCCGGTATGGAAATCATTAAGCACGATAACTACTTCTTCGTGAGTGAGACATCGACGCAGGACGTAGTCTACACCTTGTTGATACAATGTATCATCGAGTATGAGATAATTCTTAGCCTGATGGCATATACATCGACGCTCATGACGAGAAGAAGAGGTGGGACACTTCAAATTCTGGAGATAGATAAGTATATCTCCGTACCAGGGATCCGAAGATGTGGTCAAAAACATATCTTCTCTGATAGGCAACTCTTCGGGCACAACATCACCTGACTCAACCGGAAGTTTCGAAATAAATTCTGCGAAGACCAGTGACTTTTTGGATTTCCCTGAAACAAAATCTATGTCAAAATCCTGGAGGACGACTATCCATCTACTGATCTTTCCACCTATTACCCATTGTGTCAAAATGTACTGGAATGGATTCACGACAGCAATGATGGTGGTCTTGCGAAACATAACATAATGATGGAACCGCTGAATAGCATGGACTGCTGCCAACGCAAGTTTTTCGATATGAGAATAATTGAGTTCCAGTCCTATGAGGCCTCGACTCAGGTAATAAATCACATATTCTGAGAACAAGTCATGTTCCTGAACTAAGACCATGCCAATGGTTGACTCTGATGCAGCCAGGTATAATAAGAAATTTTTGTTATAGTTAGGTGGCCGAAGTAGAGGGGCAGTCATGAGGGCATGTTTCAACGCATCAAAAGAGCGTTGAGCGGCATCGTCCCAATGAAAAGGAACGTCTTTCTTCAGTAAGTGCATAAATCCCTTTGTGATCCCAGCATAGTTGGGGATGAAACGTCTTAAAAAATTCGCCTTGCCCTGTAGACTCTGAAGTTGAAGGATTGTGCATGGAGGAGGCAAATGAATTATTGCCTCAACTTTGAGAGGATTGACCATGATCCCTGTTGTTGACACTATGAAACCTAACAAACGTCCTAATGTTACGCAAAATTTGCACTTGTTTGGATTCAAGCGAATCCGGAAGTAGCGACAACGCTCAAATATAATTCGGAGGTGTGTGGGATGATCCATTCTCTTGTGATATCGAGATGCTAAATCATCTAAATAGGCCTCGACTATATTCTTAAGGTCATGGAAATAAAAATACATGGCCCGCTAAAAGGCCGCTCCAACATTTTTGAGACCAAAAGGCATCTTACGATACGCGAATGTACCCCATGGACAAATGAATGTCGTTTTGTGCTGGTCTCTGGGTTTGATTTGTATTTGATTATATCCCAAAAAAACATCCATGAAAGAGAAGGCCTCACAACCCGCACATTCATCAATTATCTGGTCGATGAATGGTGTGGGAAAATTATCTTTTGGGCAGGCCTTGTTCAAATCATGAAACTTTGTACATACACGAATCATGCCTTGTTTTTTATTGACTGGCACAGGATTTGACACCCATTGGGTCAAATGGATAGGATAGATAAAACTGACTTTTAGTAGTTTCTCAACTTCAACCTTAATGGCTACTGCTTTCCTCGAATTAACTGGATGAAGCCTCTGCTGAATAGGCTTGGCATCTAGATAAGTTGTGATTTCATGTTCGACTATTTTTGGATCAATGCCTGGAATTTCCTTGTAAGACCAGGAAAAAACGTCGCGGAATTATTTAAATAGATCTGTGTAGATTTGAATCTCTCCAGGGGAGTAGTCAGCTCTGACAAAAACATTCTCCACGATGTCAGGGGTTCTGGAGATATTGATCGGTATGGTTTCAACGATGGTTGCCATATTACCCTCAGCATAGACCTCATGTGTAGCTAAGGGATTAATAGGAAAAGACCTATCTCCAGTCATAGTCAAGGTGAATTCTCCGGCTTCGATTCTGCTTAACTCTGGGAGGAAGTATGATCTGTGATGAAGATCATCCCAGGGTTTGTCCGAACTATTCATTGCTTCAATTACTGCTTCATCCGAGGGAAAGACTAAGTCTAATGAATTGGTGTGAGCGAGAGAACCTTGAGCGCAAATAGGCTCTAGAAGCGGATCTAACTCTTGTGCAGGAGTTGGATCTGTTTTGGTTGAAGCTTGTTGGACTAAAGAGTACGCTACTTCAGCTGCGGACAAGGGCATGGACATGCCCAGGTGCCCCGTCCCATCCATAGTGGCCGATGGGGAAGGAAGTATCCACGGATTGTTGAATTAAGTCGTGCGAAATGACGAAACTTGGAAAATATCAACCTTATGGTGGTCGGATATGAACTTGACATCGCCTTGAGGGGGAAAGTAATCGAAGGTACCCATCAAAGATGGGCACGAACCAACCCCTATGTTGACTATGCCTGGTTGAGTATTATCAATCATCGGGACCGCGGACACCCCCAATGAAGGGTCAGATCTGGAGAAAGATAATTGATCAATGGTGACAATCCAGTCTTCATGTGGAAACAACAAGACCCAGAAAAATGTAGCAACCATTGCTTGCATGGCATAATTCCAACTCCTTCCTAACAAGAGATTGTAGTCGAGGGACACGTCGACTACTTCTACCTCGACGCACACGATCTTCCCTCCTAACTGCACGGGGAAAGAGGGAATGATACCATGTGGTCGGAATTAATGACCATCAAAAGCGGTGAGAAGAGTAGGTGACAGAGACAAAACGGGCTCGCCAATGTCCTTCCAACATGCCAATGACATAATGCATGTCGAGACGCCCTCATCAACCACTGTGCAGAAAATATTTCAAGTAAAAGTTTTCGTGGGGTGAGCCAATACTATCTGAAACGCTACGTGGTAAGGAAGATGAGATTTTAAGTCACTGTATCTAGGATGATGGTACCCAGATTACAAGTCTCGGTAGATCCTAAAGAGGTTAACAAAGATTTCCTCTAGGAAGGGCAGCTTTGGAGGACCTCCAAAGAGGACATCACACAAGGGGTTTGAGACAAATCCTCCACCACAGAATAGTTCTGGGTGGCCCTTGTGTTTGGGTTGTGAGAATATTTTTTGAACGTGCCTTTTGGGATGTGTGCCATTATTTTTCCCAAAGTCTTCTCAATTTGTAGAGGAAAAGGTGGGAGTTCGACTTCTTTTCCCTTCTCAGAAGTGTTTGGTTTACTGTAGTCATGTGCTCTAGTTGATATAAAAGCATCACCCTTCATCATATACACATTCGTAGATGCAGGATTGTTCTAAGACAGAGAGGGTCCTTGAATGCCCCCTTTCGCGCTTGTAGAGGCTTGGGTTAGGATTTTCCCATGCTGAAATGGATTGGTTAACACAACAGGTTGTTGTTGTGTCACAAACTTTTGGGCCTCTGCAAGCCGAGGACATTGGTGGGTCAAGTGGTCTTTCACGCATAGGTTGCATGGATACCTCGCCTTCCGTTTCTCAGTGTTTCCCCCGCTAGCATTATTAGTGGGTTTCTTATCCCCCTTACCCTTCTTTCGTTGTTTTTTCTTTCCTTCAAGCTTCTGGGTGGCCTTTGGATCTGTCAATTTCACTGTGTGTACATCTAACGTTTTAGTAGGGGGAGCAACCAAAACAGTAGTTTGGCTGGCCGCTATGTGTTTTATAGACAATTGTTGCAATTGCTTCGTTAGTTGCTCAGCGGGCTTTGTTTGTGCTGAACCAACAATACCATTGGCATGTGGTCCAGCTCTCTATCTGGTTTTATCAAGTATTGAGCATGGCCCATCTGACAAGATATCATATAATAAAATGGACTGAGAATAGATTAGCTCAAGCTGTTGAGCTCTAATGATGGCGTCTTCTTCGGAAAATACTCCCGAAGTCGTGACGTATTGGGATAACTGTGGGACCAAATACTTAAGGAACCACTCGAGCAGGAATGCTAGTGGGACTGGCACCTTAATTAAACTCTTTCGGCATCTCCATTCTCGGATGTGATCAAAGATATGGTCCGCTTTTGTCTGTGCGAAATTGGCCAACAATTCTGTGCTAGCGTCGTATCTCATAGGTAATTGAAAATGGTTTAGGAAAGCTGTTGCCAATTCGCCGAAGGAAGAGTATCTTGAATGGTCGAGCTCAATGTAGCATTTTGCGGCACTCCCAATGAGAGTACGTTGAAACAATTGCAACTTTACGGAGTCATATTTCAACAAGTTAGATGAGCACCAAAGATGGAAGGTAGTCACATGATCTCCTGGATCTTCATTAGGCTTGGCTTCAAAATTTGGCATGTCCGAAGGCAACTTCGTCGGCATAGGGGGCCAATGCAAATCGTGACAGATAGGGTCATTCAACAACCTTGTCAAGTCTGGAAAATGCAAGGTTTCTAGGAAAGGTAGTTTGGGTTGTTGGTGATAACCTGGGAAAAAGGGACCTAGAGTTTGACTGGCACCAGGTTTCTAGGAAACGTTCGGCTGCTAGCCTGGGTTCTGGTAAAAACCATGGCCATGACTAGCATACGGATTCTGTGTGTGAGGAGACATCATCGGTTGATTCCAAAAATAGTATGTAAATGGTTGGGCGTGCATTACATTTGGTGGACTTTGGGAAGGGTTGCCCCATGCCGATCCCGTGCGGATAGGCATAGTACCTTGTTCGGGGTTCCATTGATTGTGAAAATAATTTCCCCAGATTGGCATTCCTAATGAGGGAACAGATCCCTACCAAGAATTCCAAGGCCCTGATGCGGAAGAAGTTCCTGGGTTTACTCCCTGTGTAAGAATAATACCCTGCATAGGAATAGGTTGTTTGAAACCGGGATTTCCCCCGGTTGAGAAAGTAGCTGACGAGAATTTTTTTTTACCAAATGCACCAAACAAAGAAAATGGTGTCGAACCTACCGACATATTATGTGAAGGTGGTCCTTGACTCCCTGCTCCAAATAAACTATGGTGTGTAGGTGGCCCAACGGATTTCTGATGTGTGCCACCGAGCGAAGGGGACGAAGGAGGTATATGACCTCCCCCGTAAGGGAAAGCGTTAAAAGGAGCTGAAGTTCCCCCCACGTGGCCTTGCAGAGGAGTGTTAGAGCTCCCTGCCCCCAGACCTAAAGTCTATGAAGTGGAGTAGGAAAGTACAGGACTTGTACCTGAGCTAGGCATCCTGTATGAGAATGGAGAGGCTGTCGCACTTGGTGTGAAAGGGGTTGTGACCATCGCCATAGACGAGATTGGAACATTGTGCGAGGTAGAGGCGGTCGAGACCATGGTGGCTTGGACCGGTGATGGTGGGTTAGGAGGTGGAAACTCTCCTGTGGTGACAACCGTAGTGGGAATTGAAGAATTCCCAGAAGGAGTGACAACATTTGTTTCCATTGCTACGTGCGACACTATATGGCACTCATAAGGGTGAATTGGTACGAAGATGGGTGCCAAAAGATCAGTGGTTGGAGTTTCAGGTGGACCAAGAGATTTCGCTCTAAAGTCTAAAACAGTCGTTTCCTCTGGATGTTGGTTGGGCACAATTTCTTGTGACCCGGTCGCTTCAAAAGACCCTTGTTGGTCTAGTTTTCACCTTAGTGGTGGCGGAGGTGGCTCCAATGTAACTGGTGATAGGCCCAGAAGCCTTCATGACCGGCGGAGCTCGTGATCCTCCACTATGTGAGAAGATCAAAGACACCCTAGGGATTTCTATTCGTTCAAAAAACAACACACACTAAAAAATTCCCTACAAGATAAAACAAGCAAACACTAAACTAATTGGAAGAACAGTTACAACAACCAACACTAGAGAAACTTACTGGTGCAGGTGAAACTCAAACATGGAATCACTCTCCGGGTATACTCTTCAAAGTGTGGCTCAATGTCTGTCCTAGGTACCGTGGTATACCCCCACAATCACTTGTGTATGTCTATAAAAAGATAGGCAACTAGGTTGCCAGGGAACGAACAGTCACCGGGCGGGGATAGTCGAAAGTCAGGTAGACCACAATGAGCAGGGTATTGAGACCGAAACCTGTCAAGGATATCGAAAGCAAGTGGTCTAGAAGACAAATGAGGACCTCGAACAGATTCGAGACCCACGAAGCTCCCTGGAAAATGCAATCGACGGAATCCCAAGACAAGCCCTCTATATGTGTTCTCCACTACTATTGGTCCAACTTTGGGGGGGTTATCTCCGCTACCTTTCCGCATGCGAACTCATGTTTATCCCCTGTGTTAGAGGGGGGTCCCAGATAAATTTCACGATATTGGACTTTGACACTCCCTAACTCAGACTCCAATGTTTGATTTTAATGGCCTTGAAGAGTTTCCTTTCCAACCTAATTCAAGGCCCTAACCCTAAACTAGTTGGTTGACCCTACAAACATAAAAAGTCTAATGAATTTTAGATTTAGCGTTAATTTTTATGGCTTGTCTTAAGTCAAAGGTTATGAAAGTGAAACTAGTGATGTTTGAAAGATGAAAGCAAAATAAACAGAAAGCTGGAAACAAAAAACCTTTACTTAACTCAACTCTTAAACAACTTTTTAAACCTAAATTTTTTTCTAAGATCTTTGAACAACAAACTCAAAGCATGATTTCACTCAACTACAAGCTACTTATGATCTAAGTAAACCGTCAAGAACTTATGAAAGCAAAAAAATTTCCCTGGTTACTAATGCAAAACAACACTTTTTAACCAAACAAATAAATAAAAGTTGTTTTTTATTTTATTTGAATGCTCACAAAGAAAAAAGGAAAAATATCAACAAGTCAAAACCAATAAAACTTCTGGCCTAAGCGCAGATTGCAAAGAGTCACTTTAAAAATCACACACAAGCAAATTAAAATTGGACTCTCACACTTGTCTAAAAACCCTATAAAAGAAAATTTTGAGGAAAACTTCTAAATGAAAAAAGAAAGTTATTGCTGTGATCAAACCTAAGTTACTGACTGCTATGACAGAGACCCAAAAATCTGAGAGGTATATCTTTTGTCAAAGGAAAGGATGTCTGCCTCACCTTCAACAAAAATTCTCTCCACAAGCACACTGCTGACAGTTCAATAGCAAGCCTGTGTATGCGAGTTGTGTAAAGTCAGAGCGCATGTACATGCGTACTGGCCTTATACAGGCCACATGTATATCTAAAACTCTGAGACAAATGAAAATCCAAGCAAGCCATCCCAGATAGAGACTACTGGTACTGAGAACCACAATCTCTTGAAGACTCAGACACTTACTTTAACAGAAATAAGAAAACAATTCAAGGAAAACTTCATAGAACAAACCAGTCTGAGGTGAAACCTAAGCTATAGACTACAAACAACAAAGACTAGAAAGAGTTCCAGCAAACCCCTGAGAAGGACTAATTTTGACAAGGTAGAGGATGACTGCCTCTCTAAAAGAAATTTTCTGGAATCATACACGCAACTGACGCTTCCTCAGCTAGCGCGTACACGTGGGATGTGAAAATGTAGGGCGCATGTACATGTGTGTAGACCTTATACAAGCCACGTGTACCTCTGTGGGTCTCGAAAAAAAATACAGTTAGGCAAAGAAACATAGATAACTGGTATGGAAGACCATAATCTCTGTTATCTCAGACTTTTGCAGAAACTTTAAAAACAGGAAATGAAACAAGTTCTTAAAAATACCCAAAAAATATTCCCAGAAACCTTAGAGATCTCCCCAGTATGGTCGCCAATTCTGTTGTGAGTGGGAAATCCCTCTACGGACTCACACTTAGGGTTTTATTATGCATGCAGAAAAGACCTAAAGATTCCTACTTTATATCGTCGTCCCGAACCTAATCCACATTATTCTTAAGCAAATACGTAGTTAAGAAGATCAAGTGAGCATACCTTATTTCAGGCGTTTGATATTGATCCTTCTTTACGCTTGATCTCTCTTTGACTGCAGCTCTCCTCCCAAGGATGACATGCATTCACACAAAACAAACAAAGAACTCCAGATGCATTTGATATATAGATTAATGGGTTAAAGATTCAATCAACATGTATGGAATAAACTATGAAAACCTCATATGATGGGACGGGAAAAGTACTTCTTTATTATTAACTTCAACAAATTTAGAACTAGATATGTGACTCAAATTAGAACTGAAACTAACTCAATTATAATTTAGAACTGGACATGAGACTCAAATTAGAACTTTGAATTGAGACTCAAGTTAGCATTACAGTTCTCCCTTGTGACTTGGAAATGCATGGCATGCCAACTCACCATACAACTCGACCTATGACTGGACATGCATGCATGCCATCTCATCATGCACTTGACATGCATGCATGCTACTTGTTATGCATGCATTCCATGCATGCATCTTGTCATGCATGCATGCCATGCATGTCACTTGTCATGCATGGATTCCATGAATGCAACTTGAATTTTACAACTTGACCTCATAATCCATGTACTCCACTGGATCATTTTCCTCTACATGAACGTTGTCATGATACATGCATCCCAAATTCAACTCCATGCTTCCATGCAGGCATACATGCCACCTCATGATGTATAGGGCTCAATTACATCCTCTTTAATGCCAAATTATCCTCATCCAAAGTAAGGTGTTCTCAAATCATACAACCTCCTCCATGTGGCTAGATGTAGAATGTCACCAATTTATTTGAATCTCTTCAATGCCATGAGTAATTTGATGCTGGTATGCAATTTTTTTTTTTTTTTTTAAACCTACAGTCCTCGTCTCTATAGAGACAAAAAATCTTGGAAAATATAGCATTCTTGTGGCAACACAACCTTTTCATTTGTGTTTTGCCACAAACATTCATCTATATAGAGACGAATAATCATGGAAAATATAACATTCTCCTGGCAACAAAAACTTTTCATTTGTGTTTTTCCACGAACATTCGTCTATATAATGACAAACAATCGTGGAAAATATAACATTCTTGTGGCAAAAAAATAATTTCATTTGTGTTTTTCTAGGAATATTCGTCTATATAGAGACGAACAATCATGGAAAGTATAACATTCTTGTGGAAACACAACTTTCCATTTGTGTTTTTCCACAAAAAATCGTCTATATAGTGACAAAAATCGTGGCAAGTATAACATCCTCGTGGAAACAAAAACTTTACATTTGAGTTTTTCCACGAAAATCCATCTATATAGGGACGGAAAATCATGTCAACTATAAAATTCTCGTGGCAACAAAATATTTTAATTTGTATTTTGCCACGAATATCTATCTATATAGAGATGAAAAATTATGGAAACTATAGCATTCTAGTGGCAACAAAAACTTTTCATTTGTGTTTTTCCACGAACAAAAACTTTCCATTTATGTTTTTCCATGAAAATTTGTCTATATAGAGATGAACAATCGTGGAAAATACATCATTCTCGTGGCAACAAAAATGGATATTTATCTCTATATAGAAGGAGGTTTGTTTCTATATATACAAATGTTTATAAAAAAAAAATGTTGCAACAAATGCTTAGCAAACGAATGACACATTGAAACCATATTTTGTTGATATCGCCACGATGATTTATGGGTTGTCGATATAGCGATGAAAAAATATCCACAAAAAATAAGACCCTCTTTCGTGGAAGTTCAACGAAAATGTGTCACAATAGCAATGAAAAAGCGTTTCAAATTTGTTCATATTTAGTAGTGAGGAAAAGGGCACAATGCAACGACGATCTGAGAATGAAAAAACGGAGGAAAGGAAAGTAGAAAGCGAGGTAGAGGAATCTAAGAGGGAGAATATTGAAAAAGAAGATATGACTGAGAAATCCGAGCAGGAAAATAACGAAGCAGAGGAAAAGGCCGTAGAAATAAGGAAGGAAAAGGAGGAAGCCGAGCAATTGGCACAGAATGTTCAAGAAATGGTATAACAATTATATAATGAAGTACTAGAAGTACTAATGGTGGTAGAAGCCACAATATAAGAAAAAGTCAAAAATATTAGTGAGGTCATTAAAGGACTTTGAAGCAAGGTCGTTGAGATAGTCACAAGCAACACCAGGGACACCACCGGAAGAAAGAGTGCAAAGGGAAAGGACTGTGCAGAAAATGGTGGCGAAGATTAAAATATTATAGAAAGAGTGTATAAATATATGCGACGAAGGAAGACGCATGAGGATAAATATGATGAACACCCCAGAGCTGCATGCACTTGATGAGAAAATAAGGGTTGAGCAGGAACAAACGATTCAATCCACGGAGCGTGCAAATGCTCTCCCACCAACCAAAAGAATGAAAATAATGTTGGTTAATAGGAAACTACATATTGGAGTGGAACAAATGAAATAAGAACAACGAAATATTATGAAGGAGTTGCGATCACGACAGGATGAGGCACTCAGGGTACTAGAAGAACTAGCTACCGCGCAAACCAGCATGACATTAACAATGCAAGACACCAAGGAAAAATTAAATAGATTGACAACGCATAAAATGGAGGAAATTGTGAACAAAGAAGATGAAATCACAACATCAATATAGACAACAAAGGAGAGCCTCTAGAAATTCATTGAGGCATGGAAGAGAATGACACAATAGGCCTAAATGGCTCAAGACTAGCCACAAGTGAGTGTTGGGGGCCTGTTGGGAAGGCAGGTTGTATAGAGAAAAATGAGAAGAGACGATGCACAGAGAAAAGGCACAGTATCAAGAAGATCAATAGGATCAAGAAATAAGAGATAGGGAAGAGAAGAGGATGGGGGAAAAGAAGAAAAAACAAGCAGAAAATCTGGGAAATCCAGTCAAGCATGAGCTGTATCCATCTCATAATGAGTTGTCACCAGTTGAGCATGAGTGGGACCCAACTCACTCTGAGCTCGCAAGAAAACCTGAAGAAAAAAGGCACCTTAGTATGTACAATAAAAGTGAATTTTAGTAGCAACAACAACGATCATAGGAGAGGGAGTAGTGGAAGAGAAGCGATGAAAGAGGAAGATGAGATGAATTATGAGTAGTTATGGTGATTGTAGGATGTTTTGTGTAAATAATCCCTAAATGTAATAAGATGAATGTATATTGTATATCTATTGTAGTGCAGAGCGCAAACAGAATTTCATAAATATAATAAAGAAGAAAATATTTTGTGGATGTAGCCCAGGAGGGGGTGAAACACAATAAATCTATGTCAAATTATGCTTTTGAATGGTTATTGATTCTTGTATTGTGTTAATTCATGTATGTATGGTGTTAATTCCTACCTTCACTATGGATGAATTCTTATCTTTACTGATATTGTTGATAGATTCATGCACAATAACCTTAATTCTATGTTTAACTGGTAATTGATAAGAATATAGAATAATATGCATAAAGAATTAAGTAACGAGGTCAGGTTAATGAGGATCTAGTGCCTGAAAGGATCTTGTAGGTATGACAGAGCGCACCTCCCTTGTTTCCCTCACCACTGTAGAATCTTGGTTCCTATAGTCCCCATAAAGATACCTTGGGTGAGACTTCGCATGCTCACAGGTGATGTCAAAAGGGCCGGTATCTGTAGGGATTTGTTGGACTAATTACCTTGAACCCAGGGTCTTGAACCTATGGGTCTTGAAACAACTAATTTTCCCTTCAGAATTTGGAAGGAAATTTACTAGAATTGCCTGTTAATGGGAGGTTCTTGAAACATTTCATTCAATTTTAAAAGTTTTGTTTTTTCATTCATTCTATATAACCTTTTTTATTAGTTTTACTTTGTCAGTTTTCAAAAGTATTTCTAAATAAATATTTTTGAAAAAAGTTTTTGGATTTGAAGTATGACTTATGAAGATTCATCAATCATTAAGGATGATCCAAATAAACAAAAAATTACAATTTCCTTTCCTAGGAGATTACTTTTCTTAATAAAAATTCTCTTTAAACAGATAAATCCTTATGTCCTCAAATTTTAAATATTAATAGAAAAGACTATTCAAAATATCAATGAAGATTTTGACATGTTACTTTAAAAATTGGAAAGGAGAACATCTTACTTATTTCCTCATGAAAGTTGAAAAGTTATTTTTTAGGTAATCCTTTCTAGATAAAGGATCTAGTGTTAAACTTATAACTGGTTGTTTTACTCAGGGCATACAACTAAATTGGTATATTTTGGAAATATAGTGTTAGGACTGAGGAAATGAAAATCATTATAAGTATACTTTATCACTCAGGTATTTCTAACTCATCACTGATAAACATACATCATCCCTTAGTGTGAAAACATATTGATTTACCCCATCTCATGCAAACTGTCAAAAAAATTCAAATAGATGGTGAAAGGAATTTCAATTGGAAAATGGAGGTATCTGCACCAGGGTTATGGATGTTCATTGAAAGTGAAGCAAGGCCTGTGATGTCGGGATGAATACATCATAGGCTATGGATTCGTTTTGGAAGTGTAGGCACACCATGAGGATGAGAAATATTACAAATGAGTATCTCTATTTTATTACTCAATCAAACTAGTTTCCTAAAAAATAACCATGTTATACCTTAATATTTATCTTTAAAATTCTAAAATACCTTGAGTTGTTAAACACTAGATATTAATTTTACTCTTTAGCCAGAATTTATGACTGCATTACCCTAAACAATTATTGAGTAAATTTAATGAGTGAAAGTCTTTTTATCCTTCTCTGGTCTCACTCTATAAAAGCATGTTAAATTTTAACATTGTTAGTGGTTCAGTTTTTTCAATTATAGATTAATCACACAAACGAGAAGAACATGTTTATTTATGTTTGAAAGAAGAATTAACATTCAATGAGAGTGTTTAATTAGTTTTCTTTCAGAATAATGACTCCATAACCGAATATAAGGCACATAGTCTACAGTTCTTTAATGCCTTGTAGCGAGACACAATCCCCAGATGGATCCAGATATTACAACATAGCTTAAATTTTTCACAATATTTAGAAATAAAACTTAGATTTATTTCATAATAGTTAATAGTATGTTAGGCTCTATTTTAGTTTTTGGGTTTCTTTATTTCGAAAATATTTTTGAAATAATGTTTAAGAAAATCTTAAAGGTTAGTTTATTTTTAAAATATCATATGAATTTAACATAAATTAGCTTTTATAAAAGTTTTCTTTATATAGTCTAAACCTTATATTATCGATTTATTTTAATAAAGGGTGAAACTTTTATTGCAAATTGATTGTGCTATCAAATATTTGATCAACAATCCTCACTGAATTCACCCCTCCCCCTCCCCCACATGTTCAATGTTTAACAAAAGGTAGGGGCACGGGCACATAACTTAACTACAATTCACAACCTTTTGATGTGCCACGCACTAGTAAATTTCATCCCCCCCTCCATGGTTAGCACAACCACTCGAGACCACCCCCCTGAAAATTAAATGTGGATCGACATGTGTCCAAGTAATGTGAGCAAGCGTAAAAAGTTGAATTGACATTTTATTGACTTTTATTATTTAAATTTATTTTTTCTCCACCAATTTGAGATTGCCACATATTCAAGTTTAATTGTTAAAGATTAAAGGCAAAAATTCGATGATTAATCCTTATTTCATAAGACTTTAAAACTGACAACGTAGTTCAACCTACAAGCGTAAATCTCCATCCAACTCGAGTATATCTTGAAGCACATTTCTCTTAGGTAATTCGAAATATTTTTCCTTCCCAAGATTTTCATTGTTTAAAATGGAGCCATCTAAGTCAACCAAAGCTAAAAAATGATAATTATTGAAGAAGAAGAGTTAGTTGACAGAGACAAAGATGTTTTCGACCCAATTTTATCATTTGACTTATTTGAAATACACCAGCTAGCAGTCCAAAAATCTAGGGATATAAAGATTATACATGCTAAGATGCCTCCTAGAGTCTTTCCATAATGTAAGAAATTGTTACATCTGAGTCTCGAAAAGAGAGTAGGAGAATGGTACATTTTTTAAAATCACATAAAAATTAGAGTTCATGGTTCTGAAATTCAACCTTTCATTTTACCTACTTTCTTGACTCTCAGAGTCTTTGCATTGGAATACATTAGACAAATATTAGACTCTGATCATATCCATTTTGTATCAAGAAATTACAAAGCTAGTTTAAATTGAAAAAACAGGTTGGTCCTTTTATTGTCAATACTAGAGCAACTTTGTAGGTAACATAGAATCTTCTCTAGAGCATGGGTTTCCAATAGGGATAAATATGGGTGTATGATACTTATGTTGTAATTTCTTCAAAAACAATTTCACATGAACAAGTTTCTTATCAACATCAACAAGAAAAATAATTGGAGTTGTTGGCAAACTAGAACAACTGGGAAGATGTGCACAGTATTTTTCAAATCCAGGGAAAATTTCCATAACAACCTTCAAAGCCTCTAGTTACAAAGACCCCTCAACAATTTGAAAAGACATACAAAATAAATACTACAGAAAAATGTCAGAATAAAAATAAGAAAGGTCGACAAAAATAAATAAATTCAGAGGTACTAAATGAAGATGAACATCAAAAGTCAAAAGAAGAATTAGAACTAGTCATTAGAGAACCTAATGTAGTGGTAGAAGTGTCATCATCAAGAAATCTTCAGAGTGCAGAAAGTCAAAGTGGAAAAGAGTCATTGGATATAGATAAATGAAAAATGATTGATGATGTTCACCAGTTCATGGATACCAGGAAGATGGGTGAAAAGATTAAACAAATAATTCTTCCTAAAATATTTGACCAAGAGACATCTCAGACCATAATTCTATCAGTTGTGGATTATGAAAAGGGTAGATTGAATATAACAGTGCTTGAACCAAAAGAAAAAAGTAAGTTTACAAACATATATATTTATCTTAATGCACTTCATCCATTGGATAAACTAGATCTACATAGACAAACTAGAGAGATTTTAAATAGATATGTGATGATAGATACCCTTGGAATAAAGAAGCTACAAGTTATAAATGAAAAGATAAAAAACCAACTGAAAAATGAAAAGTTATCCAATAGAACTAAGTAGATAAGAGTGGATGAATTGGAGCAATGGGTAATGGATCTGGGGGATAATCCAAAAGACACAACATCTATGCAAGCACTGATAAAAACAAAGGACACGTAAATCCAGGAACTAAAGAAAAGGTTCAATATCTCTAGGATAGATCATGTTCAAACTTCAGAGTTATAAGTAATACAAAAGGAAAAATAAAAAGTGTCTTAAACAAATGGTGCAGATGGGAGACCAGATGAGGCAGGAGCATCGCCATCACGTCAAGCGCGCCAGCGCGGAAAGCAAGAGACATCTAGACAACACCAGCACAAATTTTGAAAACACCTTGATATTGTTGCGCAAACATTAATGTGTGGATTTAATGAAGCGCACCTTTAATATTGTAATGGACCTTGAGCGAATAGCTCACATCCTTAGGTAGATGAGGCATTTAATAGACTTAATGTAAAGTTAGATATGAATTTAATTCTAGATTTGGTAGTGTAGAGTCCAAGAGGGAAACGAGATATAGACACCCTCATTGTACATTGTAATCCTATTCTAGAGAATCCAGGAAGAGAAAGAGCATACAGAGAATTGTATGAAGAACACCCATGTACAGACATTTGAATTAATAGAAATAGTTCTGATTCAAATTCATGGCTTGTGTTATTATTTGCGTATTTATGATGTTATGCTCATGAGTGTTTGCTTCCTGCCATACATTTGCTTTTATATACTGTGTATGTGATTTCATGGTTGAATTGAAGTCTGCGAGGAAGAGCGAATGAGTTTCAATTGTTTCTCTAATTGAGCCAAGAGATTCCTGCAAGGAGTGCAGTCGAATTGTCCGCAAGGAGTGCGTTGATAGAAGGGTTCAATTAGAGTTAACTTTTGTTCTCATTTATCTTAGAGTGCAGTTGGCACGAAGGAGCCATGCAAGGAGTGCATAGGCCAAGGAGAAGTCTCAGAGTTGCGATTCTGAGCAAAGCATTGGAAAGGTTTCTGCTGCAGGAGTGCACAGGATCGAAGGCTTCAACACTTAGTCGTGGTTGAAGATTTTCCGCAAGGAGTGCGTGCAAGAGTTTCCTCCTGAGAGATTTGAATTCGTGAAAGCTCAGGAGGGATAGACCTTCAAGTTCATTGAAGGGCCAAGATAGAAGTTGTGCATGAGCAGGTTGAAGGGAAGAGACGCAGGTTGGCGAACAAGTCTCGTGGAGAGGAACTTCCTGTTCGAGGATTGTGTAAAGAAGAGTGGACGATCGATATTCTCCATGGAGAATCCACGAGTTACCGAGGATCGTTAGATCTCCTAGGGGTGCGATACAGTTACTGCGCAAGTGTGAAGAGGTTCGACGCTCAGAACAAATCGAGCCGTTGATCCAAGACAGCTAGGGCAATTGGATCCATCGTGAGATCGGCTATCGAGCCATCGCGAGAAAGGAGCGGAAGATTTGGCCACGAGAATCGTGATAGTGCGAGAAGCGAAGCCCTGACGGATTGCGTAAATAGTGTGGGCCACAACAGCGTGACGTGGCAGGTGACATGAGATATCGACGTTTCGGCGTCTCGGGCATCGGGAGCTGACATAGAAGTTAGTTGACCTCGCGAGTAGCGAAGTCACGAGGGAGCGAGGTCGTGAGTTTCGGCATTTTGGCGCATCATGTATCGGAGGTTGGAAACTCAAGCGCTTGGTGTCGCGAGTGGCAAAGTCGTGATAGAGCGAAGTCCCGACGACGTGAGAGAAAGTCAGCGTTGACTGATATCTCGGGTCTCGGGGATTCGAGAACCCAGAATTCAACTGTGGACTCACAAAGTCACGAGTTCCGATTTCCCGACAAGTGAACAAAGGGAAGTCACGCGAAGGAATCTGTGGGTAGATATTTTCCGATAGGGAAATAGAAGAACATTGATGTTCTTCGGGCCGAAAGGAAAGAAGATCCTGTGAGCGGGCGAGGAGTTGTCAGAGGAGGTAGCTCGAGCCTGCGTCAGAGTGGTATCAGAGCAGGATTATCTCTTGCTTTCTGTAGCAGAGAAAGAGAATTCATCATGCCACCGAGAAGAGAAAGACAGTCACCTGATCCAGTAGATAGGGAGGTGAGAAGAAGAGGCAGGCCAACAGGAAATCCAGAAATGGAGAGGCAGATGAGAGATCTTCGAGCAAGGCTTGAAGACATTGAGACATCACAAAGACGCTGAGTCGGTGTTGGAGATTTCAGTGATTCTGAAGTTAAAGAGGAAGCTGGACATGAAGAAGAGGTCACAGCAAAAGATGCATCAACCGAGAGGTTGATCAAAGCCATCGCAAGGATGGGTGCAAAGGCAAAAATGGACATTCTAGTCTATGAGGGGAATCTAGATGCAGAAGAGCTACTAGATTGGATTAGAGCTCTTGACACCTACTTCGATTATGAGGATATCGAAGAGGATAAGAAGGTCAGGCATGCAGTTACATGCTTGAAAGGACATGCAACATTGTGGTGGGACAAGCTACAAGCTGACAGACGCTGCAAAGGTAAGAAGAAGATTAAGAGCTGGGATCGAATGATCGCGAAGATGAAAGCGAAGTTCATCCCGAGAGATTACCAAATTACTCTATTCAGGTGAATGCAGAACCTAAGACAGAAGCTGATGACAATGAAAGAATATACTAAGGAATTCTATCGACTGAACATCAGAGCAGGTCATCGGGAGAGCGATGATGAGAAGGTTGCCAGATACCTGAATGGTCTGAGATATGACATTTAGGATGAATTGAGCATGCTAACCATCTGAACGGTGGAAGATGCTTATCAGATGGCTCTGAAAGCAGAGGAGAAGCTGAGCCGAAAGTAAGGTCAGCAAGGGCGAGGCAGAAGTCAGCCCAGAGGCAAGGCAGTTTCCTAGGAGAAATTCCAGAAGCCCAAGGAGGAATGGAAGAAACCTCAGGGTAAGGTTGAAAGAGGTGGAACCTCACAAAGACAACCATATGTTGAGCAAAGAGGACATCATAATGAGCAGAGTGGAGGATATGATGATGCCAATACTTTTCCTCGTACCAGAGGTAGAGGAAGAGGCCGAGGTGGAGTTATCACATGCTTCACATGTGGAAAGAATGGGCACAAGTCTTACGAGTGTCTAGAGAAAAAGAAGGACATTGGAGGAGAAGATCACATCACTGAAGCGCAGAGGCGAGATGTTGAGGTAGAAGATGCTGAAGGCGGAAGATCACTCATGATGCGTAAAGTTCTGTTGATACCCGAGAAGGAGGTAGAGAATTCAGTTCAGAGGACCAGACTGTTTAGAACAACTTGCAAGACCAAGGAGAGGGTGTGCAAGGTCATTGTTGATAGTGGTAGCATGGATAATCTCGTATCCACATAGATGGTAGAGAAACTGGAGCTGGAAATGACTGATCATCCCAGCCCATACAGAGTTTTGTGGCTACAAAAAGGACACCAGGTAACTGTTACTAAACAATGCTTGGTTGAATTCAAAATAGGTGGGTATAATGATAAGATTTTGTATGATGTTATTCCCATGGATGTATGTCATTTATTGTTGGGTAGACCATGGAAATATGACATAAATGTGATTCATGATGGGAGAATGAACACATATACCCTGGAGAAGAATGGGAGAACCCATATGTTGCTTCCAATAAAGGATAAGGAGGTGAAACCGGAAGTAAGCAACACAGTACTTCTCATGAGTGGGAAGGAACTTTTTACAGAGGTGAAGAAGAAAGAAGATCCACAATTCTTTGTGGTCAGGAAGCCGAGAATTGTTCTGACTAGCACAAGAGTGGATGATTTACCAGATGAGGTTCAGGAACTGCTGGAGGAGTTCGTTGATATCATAGTGGACGAATTACCTCATTCGTTTCCATCGATGAGGAGTGTGAGTCATCACATCGATCTCATACCAGGATCTAGTTTGCCAAGAAAAGCCGCGTACAGGTTGACGCTGCAAGAGAATGAGGAGGTCAAGAAGCAGGTCCAAGATTTGATGGACAAAGGGTTGGTCAGAAAAAGATTGAGTCCATGTGTCGTTCCGACAGTACTCAGTCCGAAGAAGGATGGAGGTTGGAGAATGTGCACCGATTCAAGAGCGATCAATAATATAACCATCAGGTACAGGTTTCCACTGCCGAGGATGGATGATCTAATGGATTTCTTGAGTGGGGCACATTATTTTTCGAAGATTGATCTAAAGAGTGGATACCACCAAATTCGCATGAGGGAAGGCGATGAGTGGAAAATAGCATTCAAGACAAACGAGGGTTTGTACGAATGGCTAGTCATGCCATTTGGTTTGACAAATGCACCAAGTACCTTTATGAGGTTGATGAATCAAGTCCTGAGGGAATTCATCGAGAAATTTGTCATTGTTTATTTGGATGACATACTTATTTACAGTAAGTCAGTGGAAGAACATTTGAAGCATTTGGCCATAGTGATGAGAAAGCTACAACAGGAGAAGTTGTTGATCAATATGAAGAAATCTTCATTTATGAAGACAGAGCTCATTTATTTGGGTTTTGTTATTTCGGCTAATGAGTTAAGAATGGATCCAGATAAAGTAGAAGTGATCAAGAATTGGTCATCACCGAGAAATGTGTTCGAGGTGAGAAGTTTTCATGGATTAGCTAGTTTCTACCAAAAATTCATCAGAAATTTCAGTGGGATTAGTGCAACGATGATGGATATAGTGAAGAAGCGGCATAAGTCTTTTCACTAGACAACAGAGGCTGAAAAGAGCTTCAATCTGTTGAAGCGGAAGATCATGGAGCAACCAGTGTTAGTGTTGCCATATTTTTAGAAAACATTTCAGTTGAAATGTGATGCCAGTGGGTATGCCATAGGAGCGGTCTTGAGTCAGGAAGACAGACCAGTTGCATATTTCAGTGAGAAGTTGGATGAAGCGAAACTGAAATACTCCACGTATGATAAAGAATTTTATGTTATCATACAAGCGCTGAAAAAGTGGAGGCATTACTTGATCCCAAAAGAATTTGTTTTGTACAGTGATAATCATGCATTGCAGTTTGTGACTCAACATGATAAGTTGAATCAGAAACATGCAAAATGGGTAGAGTATATGCAGAATTTCACATTTGTGATTAAGCATATTTCAGGTACTGCTAACAAAGTGGTTGATGCTTTGAGCAGGAAATGTTTGTTGCCGCAGGAGTTCCGAGTCAAAACTTTGGGTTTTGAAAATCTCAGGGACATGTACGCAGAAGATGTAGATTTTGGAGAAGCGTATGAAGCAACTGAGAATCCAGTTCTCAAAGACAGGAGTCCTTGGATAGATTATATGATCCAAGAAGGGTTTCTGTTCAGAGGCAATTAGTTGTGTATTCCAAATTGCTCCATGAGGGAGAACTTGTTAAAAGAGAAACACAGTGGTGGATTGGCAGGAAATTTTGGCCATGACAAGACATTTGCGAAGCTGAATGAGTCATATTTTTGGTCGGGGATGCGAGCAAATGTCAAGAGGTTTGTTGACAGATGTCGGATTTTTCAGCATTCAAAAGGGAGAAAGCAAAATGTATGTTTTTATCAGCCATTGCCCATACCAGAGAGGCCATGGGAGGCAATTAGCATGGATTTTGTATTAGGGTTGCCAAGGATGCAAAGGGGTGTTGATTCCATCTTTGTAGTCATGGAAAGGTTTTCTAAAATGGCACATTTCATTCCATGCCAGAAGACCAGTGATGCGACGCACATTGCAAATCTATTTTTCAAAGAGATTGTTAGACTTCATGGATTGCCGAAAAGTATAGTTTCGGACAGAGACACAAAATTCATAGGGAATTTTTGGAGGACCCTATGGAAGAAGCTAGGAACTAACTTGGCGTTTAGTTCTGCTTATCATCCTCAGACGGATGGAAAAACGGAAGTGGTGAACAGAAGTCTGGGAGACTTGCTGAGAATCTTGGTGACGGAGCACCACAGCAGTTGGGACAACATATTGCCACAGGTAGAGTTTGCATACAATGATTCAGTAAATCGGAGTACAGGTAGAAGTCCATTTCAGGTTGTGTATGGGATGCAGCCGAGAGGAGTTTTTGAATTGCGAGATTCAGAACAGACTGCTACTAGCAGTGCTAGCGTAGAAGAATTCACAGAGGTGATGAAGGAACTTCATAGTCAGGTGAAGGAGCGACTACTGAAATCAAATCAGGAGTACAAACGCAAAGCAGATCAACATCGGAGAAAACTTCAGTTTGAAGTTGGTGATCTGGTTCTGGCGCACCTAAGGAAAGAAAGGTTCCCGAGGGGAACATACAACAAATTAAAAATGAAGAAAATTGGGCCATGCAAGGTCTTGAGAAAATTCGTAGAAAATGCTTATGAGATTGAGTTGTCGGATGGCATAGGAATATCTTCGATATTCAATATCACAGACTTATACCCATACAGAGCTGGGGAAAAGGAGACTAGAACTGAAGAAACAGTAATCCAGTGGATGAAACAATTTCCAGTTGCAGAGAAGCTACAGATGGAATGCATACTGGACAAGAGAGTGGGTAAGAAGACCAGGTGAAAGCAGTATTTTGAGTATTTGGTCAAGTGGAAGAATCATCCAGTGGAAGATGCCAGCTGGGAGAGCGAAGCAGTGATATAGAACCATGGACGGACTGTGCAGGAGCTCATGGACAGGAGCCCATGAAATTTTTCAAGCGAGGGAGTATGATGCAGGAGCATCGCCAGCACGTCAAGCGAACCAGCGTAGAAAGCGGGAGACAGCTGGACAATGCCAACACAAATTTTGAAAACACCTTGATATTGTTGCGCAAACATTAATGTGTGGATTTAATGAAGCGCACCTTGAATATTGTAATGGACCTTGAGCGGATAGCTCACATCCTTAGGTAGATGAGGCATTTAATAGACTTAATTTAAAGTTAGATAGGAATTTAATTCTAGATTTGGTAGCATAGAGTCCAAGAGGGAAACGGGATATAGACACCCTCATTGTACATTGTAATCCTATTCTAGAGAATCCAGGAAGAGCAAGAGCATACAGAGAATTGTATGAAGAACACCCATGTACAGACATTTGAATTAATAGAAATAGTTCTGATTCAAATTCATGGCTTGTGTTATTATCTGTGTATTTATGATGTTATGCTCATGAATGTTTTCTTCCTGCCATACATTTGCTTTTATATACTGTGTATGTGATTTCATGGTTGAATTGAAGTCTGAGAGGAAGAGCGAATGAGTTTCAATTGTTTCTCTAATTGAGCCAAGAGATTCCTGCAAGGAGTGCAGTCGAATTGTCCGCAAGGAGTGCGTTGATAGAAGGGTTCAATTAGAGTTAACTTTTGTTCTCATTTATCTTAGAGTGCAGTTGGCACGAAGGAGCCGTGCAAGGAGTGCATAGGCCAAGGAGAAGTCTCAGAGTTGCAATTCTGAGCAAATCATTGGAAAGGTTTCTGCTGCAGGAGTGCGCAGGATCGAAGGCTTCAACACTTAGTCGTGGTTGAAGATTTGCCGCAAGGAGTGCGTGCAAGAGTTTCTTCCTGAGAGATTTGAAGTCATGAAAGCTCAGGAGGGATAGACCTTCAAGTTCGTTGAAGGGCCAAGACAGAAGTTGTGTGTGAGCAGGTTGAAGGGAAGAGACGCAGGTTGGCGAACAAGTTTCGTGGAGAGGCACTTCCTATTCGAGGATTGTGTAAACAAGAGTGGACGGTCGGTATTCTCCGTGGAGAATCCGCGAGTTACCGAGGATCGTTAGATCTCCCAGGGGTGCAAGACAGTTACTGTGCAAGTTTGAAGAGGTTCGACGCTCAAAACAAATCGATCAGTTGATCCAAGACAGCTAGGGTCGTTGGATCCATAGCGAGATCGGCTATCGAGCCATCGCGAGAAAGGAGCGGAAGATTTGGCCACGGGAATCGTGATAGTGCGAGAAGTGAATCCCTGACGGATTGCGTAAATAGTGTGGGCCACAACAGGGTGATGTGGCAGGTGACGCGAGATATCGGCGTTTCGGCGTCTCAGGCATCGGGAGCTGACATAAAAGTTAGTTGACCTCGCGAGTAGCGAAGTCGCGAGGGAGCGAGGTCGTGAGTTTCGGCATTTCGGCGCATCGTGTATCGGAGGTTGGAAACTCAAGTGCTTGGTGTCACGAGTGGCGAAGTCGCGATAGAGCGAAGTCCCGACGAGGTGAGAGAAAGTCAGCGTTGACTGATATCTTGGGTCTCAGGGATTCGAGAACCCAGAATTCAACTGTGGACTCGCAAAGTCACGAGTTCTGATTTCCCGACAAGTGAACAAAGGGAAGTCATGCGAAGGAATCTGTGGGTAGATATTTTCCGATAGGGAAATAGAAGAACATTGACGTTCTTCGGGCCGAAAGGAAAGAAGATCCTGTGAGTGGGCGAGGAGTTGTCGGAGGAGGTAGCTCGCGCCTGCGTCACCAGACAAAAATGTATGAGAAGCATATTGAAGTATTGAATAAAGGAAATTCCTTATCATAGGCCACAGATTCAACAAATCCAACAAATTAATTATCAAGAGAATTAGCAAACTTGATTTTGAAGGGAGTTGAAATTGAAAAGCTGAAGAAAAAAATTTCAACACAGAATGAAGAAATCAAGGATAAGGATAAAATTATTGGGGAATGTTGGGTTGTTATATTCTTTGTAGTGAAATTCTAGTCGAGGTGTATCTACTGACAGTCGAAGGTTGAGGTGAATCGACCAGGTAAGGTCGAAGTTGAAGGTCGAGGTGAGTCAACAGGGTAAATTCGAAGTCGAAGGTCGAGGGGGTTCAATGTGGTAAAGTCATCGAAAATAATTCGAAGAGGTCAAATGAAAATAGGTCGATAGGCGGGCATGTGGAAACCGATTGAATACCCAATGAAGGTCTACTGGTAGTCGATTGGTAATCCAACTTGGTAGTTGACTGTAAAAAAATTCCGAGATTCACAGGATTTGTAGCCAATGATCTGCGTGGATCTGTAAATGATTTTGGGTGCCTTTATTTATGATTTTTCTTATTATAAATCCTATAAACAAGACATGTTGTAATTTTTAAAAATATAATGAATCAATCTTTAGGTGATGAATGGCTAATCACCAACATTCTGTAATCGTAGAGGTTGTTGATCATGCAGATGTAAGACGAATTGGCTGCATGGTTTTTCTTGTGTAAGAAAGAGGGTATGATGTGGATTGTGTCTTAGGTGTGGACCAATGTTATACATGTAACCTTTTATTATGAATGAATAAGACAATCAGAGAGAACAACGCTCAAGGAATGTTGGTTTTTTTGGTTTGTGTTTCCATGGTAAAATCTTTGTGTACTGTGTGTTTGTTGTGTCATTTACTTTCTTGATTAAATATTTCTTCCTCTCTTTTGCTATGTTTAGCATGGAAGTGTGTCTTAGTGTGTCTCATTTCCTAGCGCTAGAAGACATGGTTGAATATCTATTGTCATAATAAATGAGAAGAAATAAAATGGAAGGATTGACCAAAGATGCTTTAGTGGTGAGAGGTCGACCGGTTGACAGAGAAAAGGAAACTTCTCTGGTAGAAAGTCTAAGTCGACGGGTAGATCTAAATACCTAGGTCAATCGAAAAGGAGAAGCTGGAAATGTGGTAAACCTGAGAATTACAAAAGATACTACAATTCGAAGGCAATGCAAGTCAGTACATGATCCCATGAGAAGCAATCGACTAAGAGAAAGATGACTCAAGATAAGGGAGGCAATGTGTACCTAGCATCGACCAGTACAAAGTTGGATCAAGATGTTTGGTTGATCGACTAAGGAACCTCCTATCATATGAAACCACATAGAGAATGGTTCTACGAATATGAACAATATGAAGGAGGAGAAGTATTCTTGGGGGATGACTCAACAACCAAAATTTTTAGATGTAGAAGATTTCGACTGATACTACAGGATGGGAGGAGTAGAACCCTTCCAGGTGTGCTACACATTCTGGGTTTGGTAAGAAACCTGATATCTGTTAGAAATATGAGTGATGTGGGTGTGCACACTCTACTTTAGAAGGATTTGTGCAATATGGTCAAAGGTTAGATGGTATTAATGAAAGGAGTTTGGTTTGGAACCCTATACAAGTTACTAAGGAGTGTCGACTCAACTGGATGCAAAACAATTGTTGTTCCTAAAGTCAACTCGACTCAGGCTGATTCGATTCAAACAGTATTGACAAGTCATCATAAAGTCAAACCGACCATGCTATGACATGAGAGGATGTGACACATTGGAGATAAATGAATTTGAGCTATGCATAACAAAGGTATGGTCGAAGAATTTCCTGCATGTAATTTAGAATTCGACTTTTGTGAACATTGTATATATGGAAAAAAACGTGGGGTGAGGTTCCCATATGGAGCGACAAGGGAAAATGGGATTCTAGAGTTGGTACATAGTGACATGTTTCAACCTGTTACAGTGCATTCACTTAGGGGATCCTTGTATTATCTCTCCTTCATAGATGATTTTTCCAAGAAGACATGGACATATTTCGTAAGGAATAAATCATAGGTTTTCAAGAAATTAAAAGAGTTTAAATATCTTGTAGAAAGCCAGACAGATAAGAATATTAAGGTGATGAGGATTGAAAATGGTGGTGAATTCTGTGGAAAATAATTTGATCAGTTCTGCAAGCAATGTGGCATAGCGTGCCAAAATACAACACCATATACCCCACAACAAAATGGATTTTCCAAGAGAATGAACAAAAAATTGATGGACAAGGCAAGGGACAATGTACAATCGAGATGTGGTCTTAAGATATGTCAGAAGTAAGTCTGAGCCTGAAGAAATTTTTTAGACTGAGAATAATCCTAAGACAGTGCGGTGATTTCTTTAGACCATAAAGGGATCTTTTTAGTTTTCAAACCAAATATTTCTTTCCATTTACTAAAAATACTTCAGGATGTTTCATGTAGATTTATTATTCCAGTTCCCCATGTAGGAACTTTGTCTTCACATCCATCTGTTCTATCTCCATATTAAATGTTGCATCCAGAGACATTAGTACTCTAATGGAAGTTAATTTTGTGACAGGGGAAAAAATCTCACCAAAGTCCACTCCTTTGACTTTGGAATATCCTTTTGCTATAAGAACTAGCTACCACGCAAACCAACATGACATTATCAACAGAAGACAACGAGGTCAACTTAAATATCTTGACAGCGCAACAAATGGAGGAAATTGTGAACAAGGAAGATGAAATCACAACATCAGTACAGATAGCAAAGGATATCCTCTAGAAATTCATTGAGGCATGGAAGAGCACGACACAATATGCCTAAGTGGCTCGGGACAAGCCACAAGTGAGTGTTGGGGGCCTGTTGGGAAGGCAAGTTTTATAGAGAAAAATGAGAAGATACGACGCACAGAGAAAAGGCGCAGGATCAAGAAATAAGAGAGAGGAAAGAGAAGAGGATGGGGTAAAAGAAGAAACAACTAGCAAAAAATCCGGGAAATACAGTTGAGCATGAGTTGTATCCATATCATAATGATTTTTCACCAGCCGAGCATGAGTGGGAGCCAAATCACTTTGAGATCGCAAGAAAACCTGAAGAAAAAAGGCACCTTAGTATGTATAATAAAATTTAATTTTAGTAGCAACAACAATGTCTTAGGAGAGGGAGTAGTGGAAGAGAAGCGATGAAAGAGGAAGATGAGAGGAATTATGAGTAGTTATGGTGATTGTAGGATGTTTTGTGTAAATAATCCCTAAATGTAAGAATATGAATGTATATTGTACATCTATTGTAGTGCAGAGTGCAAACAAAATTCCATAAATATAATAAAGAAGAAAATATTATGTGGACGTAGCCCAAGAGGGGTGAAACACAATAACTCTATGTTGAATTATGTTGTCGAATGGTTATTGATTCTTGTATTGTGTTAATTCATGTATGCATGGTGTTAATTCCTACCTTCACTATTAATGAATGCTTATCTTTACTGATATTGTTGATAGATTCATGCACAATAATCTTAATTGTATTTTTAACTAGTAATTGATAAGAGTATAGACTAATATGCATAAAGAATTAAGTAACGAGGTCGGATTAACTAGGATCTAGTGCATGAAAGCATCTTGTAGGTATGACAGAGAGCACCTCCCTTCTTTCCCTCACCACTGTAGAATCTTGGTTCCTGTAGTCCCCATAAAGATACCTCAAGTGAGACTTCGCATGCTCGTAGGTGATGTCGAAAGGGTCGATATATGTATGGATTTGTCAGAATAATTACCTTGATCCCAGGGTATTGAACCTATGGGTCTTGAAACAACTAATTTTCCCTTCAGAATTTGGAAGGAAATTTGTTGGAATTGACTGTGAATGGGCGGTTCTTGAAACATTTCATTCAATTTTAAATTTTTTTGTTTTTTCATTCATTCTGTATTGTTGGATCATGTTTTCATTGATGCCAATGGTTTGTCATTGATGCCAATGGTTTGATTATTTGGGATATTGTTGGATCATATGTAAATGGTTTGGTTTGATTGATAACATTGATTGATGTCAAGTAATTGATTGACATGATGCCCTTGATGAGAATAATATATGTCCAAGTGGAAACCAATTGATAAAGATGGATCATTGATATGATGCATTGATGAATATAGATCAAAGAAGTTGTTGGTGAAACTATCCTAGATGGATAGTGCTTGTCATTCCATTTCCGGTGGTATGTGGAATGTCACATAACTCCTCATGGTTTGAGAGTTATGGCCTTATGAAGTTGGAGGACCCCCATATGATGGCTTGAAGCCCCAAAAGGTCAAAGAATTCCAAATGCTTGAAAAGAAGAAATCATTATTTAAATGATAAAGTAAAGTGACAAAATCAAGATGAATTATTTAAATGATAAAGTAAAGTGACAAAATCAAGAAGGAATATTTAAATGATAAAGTATTGGAGAACTTTCTATTCATGGAAAATGGTTAACCCTAAAATAAGGAAAATAGGTTAAGTGACCTAGAAATGGGTTAAGTAACCTAAAAATGGGTTAAGTGACCTAGAAGATGAAAGTATAAATAAGAAGCTAGGATATCTTGTAAAATACACATTTGGTGAGAATCCTTGTGGATCAATGGAGAGCTTCTTGTGAATATCTTGTGGAGTATTGATGGAGAGATTTTTGTAAGAGCATCATATTGATGTGGATCTCTTGAGCATGATTGAAGATCTATTCTGAAGAAGAGAGTGAGAGGAGGATCTCATGAATGCATCAAAGTTTCGGCAATGTTGGAGATCTTGACATCAAAAGTTTCGGATTCACAGAAACCCTATTTTATGATGTCCACACGAGCTGTCTGTGTATAGGGTGCATGTACACGTGGGCTGACTGTGTACAGGGAGCGTGGAGTAGATAAAATCATGGAGATTTTTGTTTGAGCTGGTACAAAGATCTTGGATGATGAGGCAGGTTCCAGATCTTCATTCTATGGCCTCAGATCTATCACTGAGACACTGGTATGGTTACATTATTGTCTTGATAGATACTAGTGTTTGATATGTTGTGAATGCTTAGGGAATTCTTGGTATGGATTCTATGATGTGGCTCAGTTTGGTTGATTTGGTTGATGGAGTGAACAACACTCTTGTGATTCAGTAGTGACATGATTTCTATGGTATACTAGCTATTTATACATGATTGAGATAGCATTCATATTGATTTGATGTGGAGCATGAGCAAGCTATTGGAGAGCTTGGATGTGTTGTGACTGGCTGTGGGTCAATTTGGACAGTGGAATACAGAAGAGAAAGTGATTGCAGGTTGTAGAGGATCTGAGCATGTGAAGAAAAGAAAAACCCTAGTTTCTCAGAAGCATACGCTTGTTTCATTATACACTGGCCGCGTTCACATGTGGGTTGTAGTGAGCCAGGGAGCGTACACACGCGGGCTGCACTACTGACAGGTCGCGTACCTGTTGACAGATTGATATATGTTGAGGATTGTTGCCTTATCTTAGTTGGTGTTGAGAATGTAAGCTGAGTCTTTCATATAGAGCTGGTGCTCTTGTAGAGTTGTACTCTATTCAGTTGTTACTGATAAACCCCAAGGATTGTAGTCCGTAATAAAAAGCAAATTGTACATACATCTTGTGTTCTTTGTGTCCATTGTGATGATGACTTGTTGATGATATATTGTTGATATATGTTGTTGATATGTGCCTACATCTAACTGGTTATAAATGATAGTAATGGGTAATGAATAAATGTTGAATGCTAATTGATGAGTTTTTGTGCAAGAGGGAAGTTTTGGGAAAAAGAGCCCCACACTCATTCACCCCCCCTCTAAGTGTGGTAGGTGTGTCCAACAATTGGTATCAGAACAGGCCTTCACTACAAGCCTTAACAAGCTTGAAGGAGATCCATAGACACACAAATGGATGATGAAGTTCCAATCCTTGATGAGGAAAACTATTCTACTTGGAGAATAGAGATGAGAGTGTATTTGAAGACAATGGGAGCAACTATTTGGAAGGAAACCATCGGTGGATATGTTCCATTGAATAAAAAGTCAAAGTTAGCAACTCAAAGGGAAGGAAAGAAGAATGATGCATTGGCTCTCAAGACAATTCTTAGTGGACTCTCAAGCCCTATAAAAGAGAGCATGGGACAATGCACTTCCGCCAAGGATCTATGGCTAAATCTAGAGGAGACATATCAAAGCAAGGAAGAGAAAGAAGAAATTGAAGACCACTCCATCAAGATCATCAAAGGTAAAGAATCATCAAAAACTCTTGA
>ML781364.1:289232-310144 GCA_009831015.1 Picea engelmannii | reverse complement strand
ATATCTGTTGAGGATTGTTGCCTCATCTCAGTTGGTGCTGAGAATGTAAGCTGAGTCTTGCATATAGAGCTGGTGCTCTTGTAGAGTTGTACTCTATTTAGTTGTTGCTGATAAACCCCAAGGATTGTAGTCTGTAATAAAAAAAAAATTGTACATACATCTTGTGTTCTTTGTGTCCATTATGATGATGACTTGTTGATGATATATTGTTGATATATGTTGCTGATATGTGCCTACATCTAACTGGTTATAAATGACAACAATGGGTAATGAATAAATGTTGAATGCTAATTGATGAGTTTTTGTGCAATAGGGAAGTTTTGGGAAAAAGAGCCCCACACTCATTCACCCCCCCTCTAAGTGTGGTAGGTTTGTCCAACATGTATATCCTTTTTTATTAGTTTTACTTTGTCAGTTTTCAAAAGTATTTCTAAATAAATATTTTTGAAAAAAGTTTTTGGATCTGAAGTATGACTTATGAAGATTCATCAATCATTAAGGATGTTCCAATTAAACAAAAAATTATAATTTCCTTTCCTAGGAGATTACTTTGCTTAATAAAAATTCTCTTTAAACAGATAAATCCTTATGTTCTCAAATTTTAAATATTAATAGAAAATCTTGTTCAAAATATCAATGAATATTTTGACATGTTACTTTAAAAATTGGAAAGGAGAACTTCTTACTTATTTCCTCATGAAAGTTGAAAAGTTATTTTTCAGGTAATCCTTTCTAGATAAAGGATATAGTGTCAAACTTATAACTGGTTTTTTTACTTAGGGCATGCAACTAAATTGGTATATTTTGGAAATATAGAGTTAGGACCGAGGAAATGAAAATCATTATGAGTATACTTTATCACTTAGATATTTCTAACTCATCCTTGATCAACATACATCATCCCTTATTGTGAAAACATATTCAATTACCCCATCTCATGCAAACCGTCAAAAAAATTGAAATAGATGGTGAAATTAATTTCAATTGGGAAATGAAGGTATCTTCACCAGGGCTATGGATGCTCGTTGAAAGTGAAGCAAGGCCTATGATGTTGGGGTGACTACATCATAGGCTATGGAATCCTTTTGGAAGTGTAGAAACACCATGAGGATGAGAAATATTACAAATGAGTATCTCTATTTTATTACTCAATCAAACTAGTTTCCTCATAAATAAACATGTTATACCTTAATAGTTATCTTTAAAATTATAAAATACCTTGAGTTGTTAAACACTAGCTAGAAATTTTACTCTTTAGACAAAATTTATGACTGCATTACCCTAAACAATTCCTGAGTAAATTTAATGAGTGAAAGTATTTTTATCCTTCTCTATCACTCTATAAAAACATGTTAAAATTTCAACATTGTTAGTGGTTCAGTTTCTTCAATTATAGATTAATAACACAAATAAGAAGAACATGTTTATTTCTGTTTGAAAGAAGAATTAACATTCAATGAGAGTGTTTAATTAGTTTTCTTTCATAATAATGACTCCATAAACCAATAGAAGGCACATAGTCTGCAGTTCTTTAATGCCTTGCTGGGAGACACAATCCCCATATGGATCCAGATATAACAACATAGTTTAAAATTTTCACAATATTTAGAAATAAAACTTAGATTTATTTCATAATACGTTAATAGGATGTTAGGTTCTATTTTAGTTTTTGGATTTCTTTATTTCGAAAATATTTTTTAAATAATGTTTAGTAAGATCTTAAAGGTTAGTTTCGTTTTAAAATATCGTATGAATTTAACATAAATTAGCTTTTATAAAAAAATTCTTTATATAGTCTAAACCTTATATTATTGATTTATTTTAATAAAAGATGCAAATTTTATTGCAGGTTGATTGTGTTATCAAATATTTGATCAACAATTCTCACTGAATTCACCCCTCCCCCTCCCCCGCATGTTCGATGTTTAACAAAGGGTAGGGGGGTGAGAACAAAACTTAACGACATTTCACAACCTTTTGATGTGCCACGCACTAGTAAATTGCATCCCCCCCTTTATGGTTAGCACAACCACTCGAGACCACCCCCCAAAAAATTAAATGTGGATCAACATGTGTCCAAGTGATGTGAACAAGCGCAAAAAGGTGAAGTGACATTTTATTGAATTTTATTTTTAAATTTATTTTTTCTCCACTAATATGAGATTGCCACATATTCAAGTTTAATTCTTAAATATTAAAGGAAAAATTTCAATAATTAATCCTAATTTCATAAGACTTTAAAACCGACAACGCAGTTCAACCTATGAGCATAAATCACCATCCATATCGAGTATATATTGAATCACGTTTCTCTCAGGTAATTCAAAATATTTTTCCTTCCCAAGATTTTCATTGTTTAAAATGGAGTCATCTAAGTCAACCAAAGCTAAAAAATGATAATTGTTGAAGAAGAAGAGTTAGTTGATAGAGACAAAGATATTTTCGACCTAGTTTTATCATTTGACTTATTTGAAATACACCATCTAGCAGTCCAAAAATTTAGGGGTATACTGATTATACATGATGAGATGCCTCCTAATGTCTTTCCATAATGCAAGAAACTGTTACATCTGAGTCCTGAAAAGAGAGTAGGAGAATGGTACATTTTTTTAAATCACATAAAAATTAGAGTTTATGGTTCTGAACTTCAACCTTTCATTTTACCCACTTTCTTGACTCTCAGAGTCTTTGCATTGGAATACATTAGACAAAGATTAGACTCTGATCATATCCATTTTGTATCAAGAAATTACAAAGCTAGTTTTAAATTGAAAAAACAGGTTGGTCCTTTTATTGTCAATACTAGAGCAACTTTGCAGGTAGCATAGAAACTTCTCTAGAGCATGTGTTTCCAATAGGGATAAATATGGTGTATGATACTTATGTTGTAATTTCTTCAAAAATAATTGCACATGAACAAGTTCCTTATCAACATCAATAAGAAACACAACTGGAGTTGTTGGAAAACTAGAACAGTTGGGAAGATGTGCACAATATTTTTCAAGTCCAGGGAAAGTTTCCAGAACAACCTTCAAAGTGTTTAGTTACAGAGACCCCTCAACAATTTGAGAAGATATACAAAATAAAGATTACAGAAAAATGTCAGAATAAAAAGAAGAAAGGTCGAAAAAAATAAAAAAAATTCAGAGGGACTAAATGAAGATGAACATCAAGAATCAAAAGAAGAATTAGCGCCAGTCAGCAGAGAACCTACTATAGTGGTAGAAGTGTCATCATGGAAAAGAGTCAATGGATATAGATCAATGAAAAAATATTGATGATGTTCACCAGTTCATGGATACCAGGAAGATGGGTGCAAAGATTAAACAAAACATTCTTCCTAAAATATTTGACCAAGAGACATCTCAAACCATAATTCTATCAGTTGTGGATTATGAAAAGGGTAGATTGAATATAACAGTACTTGAACCAAAAGAAAAAATTAAGGTTACAAACATATATATTTATCTTAATGCACTTCATCCATTGGATAAACATGATCTACATAGACAAACTAGAGAGATGTTAAATACATATGTGATGATAGATACCCTTGGAATAAAGAAGCTACAAGTTATAAATGAAAAGATAAAAAACCAATTGAAAAATAAAAAGTTATCCAATAGAATAAGTAGATAGGAGTGGAGGAATTGGAACAATGGGTAATGGATCTGGGGGATAATCCAAAAAACAAAACATATATGCAAGCGTTGATGAAAAAAAAGGACACATAAATCTAGGCACTAAAGAAAAGGCTCAATATCCCTGGGATAGATAATGTTCAAACTTCAGAGTTACAAGTAATACAAAAGGAAAAAGAAAAAACATCTTAAACAAATGGTGCATATGGGAGACCAAACATAAATGTATGAGAAGCATATTAAAATATTTAATAAAGTAAATTCCTTATCATGGGCCAAAGATTTAGCAAATCCAATAGATGGATTATCAAGAGAATTAGCGAACTTGATTTTGAAGGGAGTTGAAATTGAAAAGCTGAAGAAAAAAATTTCAACACAGAATGAAGAAATCAAGGATAAGGATAAAATTATTGGGGAATGTTGGGTTGTTATATTCTTTGTAGTGAAATTCTAGTCGAGGTGTATCTACTGACAGTCGAAGGTTGAGGTGAATCGACCAGGTAAGGTCGAAGTTGAAGGTCGAGGTGAGTCAACAGGGTAAATTCGAAGTCGAAGGTCGAGGGGGTTCAATGTGGTAAAGTCATCGAAAATAATTCGAAGAGGTCAAATGAAAATAGGTCGATAGGCGGGCATGTGGAAACCGATTGAATACCCAATGAAGGTCTACTGGTAGTCGATTGGTAATCCAACTTGGTAGTTGACTGTAAAAAAATTCCGAGATTCACAGGATTTGTAGCCAATGATCTGCGTGGATCTGTAACTGATTTTGGGTGCCTTTTATTTATGGTTTTTCTTACTGCAAATACTATAAATAAGGTGTGTTGTAATGTTGCAAAATATAATGAATCAATATTTAGGTGATGAATGGCTAATCACCAAGATTCTGTAATTGTAGAGGTTGTTGATCATGCAGATGTAAGACGAATTGGCTACAGGTTTCTTCGTGTGTAAGAAAGAGGGTATGATGTGGATTGTGTCTTAGGTGTGAAACAAGGTTATACATGTAAAATTTTATTTTGAATGAATAAGACAATAAGAGAGAAGAACAATCAAGGAATGTTGGTTTTGCCGGTTTTGGTTTCCATGGTAAAATCTCTGTGTACTGTGTGTTTGTTGTGTCATTTACTTTCTTGATTAAATATTTCTTCCTCTCTTCTGCTAGGTTTAGCATGGAAGTGTGTCTTAGTGTGTCTCATTTCCTAGCTCTATAAGACATGGTTGAATATCTATTGTCAGAAGAAATGAGAAGAAAGAAAATGGAAGGATTGATATGCTTTAGTTGAAGGGTAGATATAAATTCCTAGTTCAGTCGACAAGAAGATGTTGGAAATGTGCTAAAGATGGGAATTACAAAAGAGACTACAATTCGAAGGCAATGCAAGTCAGTACAGGATCCCATGAGAAGAAATTGAATGAGAGAAGGATGACTCCAGATAAGGGAGGCAATGTGTACCTGGCTTCAACCAGTACACAGTCGGATCAAGATGTTTGGTTGATCGACTAAGGAACGTCCTATCATAAGAAAACACATAGAGAATGGTTCTACAAATATGAACGATATGAAGGAGGAGAATTATTCTTGGGGGATGACTCGACAACCAAAATTGTCGGACATGGAAGAGTTCGACTGATACTGCAGGATGGGAGGAGTAGAACCCTTCTAGGTGTGCTACACATTTCAGGTTTGGTAAGAAACGTGATATATGTTAGCAAGATGAGTGATGTGGGAGTGCACACTCTATTTCAGAAGGATTCGTGCAATATGGTCAAAGGTTAGATGGTATTAATGAAAGGAGTTTGGATTGTTACCCTATACAAGTTACTAGGGAGTGTTGACTCGACTGGATGCAAAAAATTGTTGTTCCTAAAGTCGACTCGACTCAAATCAAATCTGGTTGATTCGATTCACACCATCTCGACAAGTCATCATGAAGTCGACACGACCATGCTATGGCATGAGAGGATGGGACACTTTAGAGAGAAATTACTTTGAGCTATGCATAAAAAAGGTATGGTCAAAGACTTTCCTGCATGTAATTTAGAATTCGACTTTTGTGAACATTGTATATATGGAAAACAAAGTCGGGTGAGGTTCCCATATGGAGCGACAAGGGAAAATGGGTTTCTAGAGCTGGTACATAGTGATGTGTTTGGACCTGTTACACTGCATTCACTTGGGGGATCCTTGTATTATCTCTCCTTCATAGATGATTTTTCCAAGAAGACATGGACATATTTCCTAAGGAAGAAATCATAGGTTTTCGAGAAATTAAAAGAGTTTAAATACATTGTAGAAAACTAGACAGATAATAATATTAAGGTGTTGAGGATTGACAATGGTGGTGAATTCTGTGGAAAATAATTTGATTAGTTATGCAAGTAGTGTGGCATATCATGCCAAAATACCACACCATATACCCCACAACAAAATGGAGTTTCCAAGAGAATGAACAGAAAATTGATGGAAAAGGCAAGGGACAATGTACAATCGAGATGTGGTCTTAAGATAAGTGAAAAGTAATTCTGAGCCTGAGGAAATTGTTTAGACCGAGAATAATCCTGATATGATGTGGTGATTTCTTTAGACCATAAAGGGATCTTTTTAGTTTTCACACCAAATATTTATTTCCCTTTACTAAAAATCCTTCAGGATGTTTCATGTAGATTTATGTTTCACATCCATATGTTCTATCTCCAGATTAAATGTTGCAGCTAGAGACATTATTACTCTAATGGAAGTTAATTTTACGTTTAGGGAAAAAAGATCACCAAAGTCCATTCCTTTGACTTTATAATATCCTTTTGTTAGTAGTCAAGATTTGAATTTATCGACTTGTCCTATTGAATTCATCTTCTTATTGAATACCCATTTGGTACCAACAAGCTTTCTTCCACTAGGTAACTTGACTAAGTCCCATATCTCATTCTTATGCAAGGATTCCATCTATTTGACCATGGCCTCCTTCCATATTTTTCATTCTATTGAGTCGACTGCCTCGCTGACCGACTTGGGTTCATTATAAGTGGAATTTAACATGAATGAGGAACACAATTCGGGTGGAGTATACCTTTCAACTTGTTTTATTACTCTTCCTGACCTCCTTACAACCGAGGTTGATTGTTCCACCTCTTCTTCTGATTCATTCGACTCATATGAATCATCTTCTTTTGTTCCTTAGTTCAAACCACATCGTCTTAGGATTATTCTCAGTCTGAACAATTTCTTTAGGCTCAGACTTACTTCCAACTTCTCTGAAGACCACATATCTAGTGTACATTGTCCTTTGCCTTGTCCATCAATTTTCTATTCATTCTCTCAGCAACTCCATTTTTTTGTGGGGTATATGGTGTGGTATTTTGGCATGCTATGCCACACTTCTTTCAGAACCAATCAAATTATTTTTCACATAATTCACCCCCATTTTCAATCCTCAACACCTTAATATTCTTATCTATCTCATTTTCTACAAGAGATTTAAACTCTTTGAATTTCTCGAAAACCTATGATTTCTTCCTTAGGAAATATATCCATGTCTTCTTGGAAAAATCATCTATGAAGGAGAGATAATACAAGAATATTGACGCATACCCCCTGCCTCTCCCAGGGTCCACTGACCTCTCGGTCTAAGGATTTTTCAAAAATGGAGTCAGATTGACATTTAGGGCCCCTGCTAGATCCCCAAACAAGGTTACACAGGCCCCTCGATTCATAAGAAGGTATAGGAAATAGACCCCCAGGCTCTTCCTTTAACCATGCCCCTTACCTTTTTTAAAAAATAATTCTTAATAGGATTTAGCCTCTTTTCCCTCCAATGGAAACCATATGTGATCGAGGCTCAAAACTAGGGGCTAACTCCTTCATGCGCTACCCCGCAACACTCCCATTCGATGCTTTTTCCTTTTAAAATTTTGGATTACATAGGCGCTATCCCCTCTCACTAGGCCCCTTCCCTCATACGACCACAGGATATGACCTAGGGCTTAACCCAAAGGGCGCTAAGTCATCGATGATTTCTCGCCTCTCTAACACATGATGCTTGCAAAGTTCCAAATTCCGAACTGACAGAGTCTCGATCCACTCTCCACGCATCCTCACAATATGACGGTTGATGACGCTTCGTCCTTCAGCCTTTGGGTGGCTTGACACTTCCTTACTCCTCCTTACCCCAAAGTCTCCCCCACCAAACCCTTCTCCCAGTTGACAGTTGTCCTCTAGATGGATGACCCAGATCTTCTGAGCAATGGATGTCTTATATCTGCTCAAGGGCTTCGACCTTCAGTCCTTTATGGGTTTTGAGTTCCTCCTTGATGATTATTTCTCTGAACGATGAAGTAGTGAAGTCCTAATCCGATTCAATGTGTCCACTAGATGGACGAATCAAATCTATTATCCTTTCGGGACTTCAATGATATCACTTCCTTTACACTCCTTTAACTACCAAATAGCACTTAGTGCCGAAGATTTTGAGGGGTTATCCACCTCGCAGCTTCCCTAGATATGATGACTGTCGGCCTTTTCTCCCTGATCTGATGGTTGGGATCTATTGTTATACCCCATATATATTTTGTTGATCTGACGGTTGAGATTTTTTCTCCTCCTGCGCGCTCCTTCGCTTTCCTGGACACAGATCTAATGATCGAGGTTGCTCTTGGTTTTCAATCCAATGATGCCTATAGTTCATGCCTCCAATGTCTATTCTTCAAAATATTCCCTTCAAAGGATTCCCGGTCACTGGCCCTCTTGAGCTTTATGATCAAAATGTGCTCACTTGTGCACACCTAGCACGTCACAATAATTTCAGGCTATCGCTTCTGATCTTGGTTCTAGAGTTATATGAGACCTCTTCCTCCCCTCTGTGCACTCTCTTCGAACATTGGAACTCGCCCGGACTTAGAAAAAATTATAAGTTTCCTCCTTTGCTCACTTGAGTTCGCTATCTCTTCTAAGCTTGAAACAAATCAAACTCTCTAAGGGGTCTCATCCCTCTGCTTCTTTCGAAGACTTTTGGTGCCCTCCTAGCACTCCGCGCTCTTCCTCTTGTTCTTGTAAATTTTTTAAAACATTTTACTATTGGTGCACTCTTTTTGCTTTCCTTAGTGCCTAGACTTGGATTGTTCTTGGCCTTTGTACTCTTTGCTGAGATTTTGTGCTCAAAGTCACTATTTCTCCTGAGATTTATCTCACTCGAACCTAAAGAGGTTTAGGCCTTCTGTCTTACCAAAACAATTTTGGTTCTATTCGGGAAACCACACTCGTCCTCCTCCTGAGCTTGTTAACTTGGAATAAGTTCAGTCTTGCATGCACTCATTGCATTGTCTCTCTTGAGATTCAACTTACTCAAGTTCTAAGGGTCTCATCCCTTGTCTTCGCTCTGATGTCTTGTGCCCTCCTGGTAGTCTATGACGTTCTTTCTCCTAAGATTGGTGGATCTAAAAACACCCAAAACTTAAAGGTCTCAGTCCCTTTTCTCTCCAAATGGATTATTGTGCCCTCCTAGAAACTTCTGCTAAATTCACACTTTGCAGAGCTCTCCAGAGTGTTCAACAACTTTGAGTTTTTGTGATTTCTCCATCACTATTCCTTCTAATCTTAGAGATTATTCTGGGGTTCCCTCCTTGCACGTTCTCCTCTGAACTCAAACAGAATCCAGATGCGCACAACTTTCACTAGATATAGAGGTTTTAACGCTCTATTGTCCACTCCTTGCACCAGCCTAAAAGAACCCAAAACTCTCACCCAAACTCACAAAGATAGGGGATTCTATATTACTCATGCAAATGAAACCTATTTGCATACATCTACAGCATATGAAAAACACACAACAAATGCATTAAAAAAAAAACATTTCTCACACAGGTAAATGCATAGAAGCCTCACATACAAGAAAAAATGTCTTTTGTATTAATATCTGAATACTGATTTACAATGTGTACAGGGTTGGGACTGCAACAGAGTCTCATCTCTCTCTCATCTCATCTCTTGAGCTCTCTAATACTCAAAAAATTTCAACAACCTCTATTGGGCATATATTAATATGATTTATACATGAGGGAGCTCAACGAGCTTCCCTCCAAACTACATTAGTGGTGTCCAATCACCATTACAATGCCTATCTACTGAGGTTAATTACAATGAATGCAAATTTAAACTTCAGATCCGAGGCAATGCTCAGGATCTGTACTGTTGGAGTTACTTCAGACACACCTAGGATTTATTTTTCCTAGGGTTTTTCATTGTTTATTATTTATGATTAGTCATTATCTAGTATCCTATAATTTAGGGGAGAATATTCCACCTGGAGAATATTCTCTTTCAGTTGACACTTCAGTTTGACTAGTTGAGTTGAGTTTAGATGTTGCATTGGTTTTTTCACCATGCAACATTGGGATCATCACCATCTAATGTGCACTTTCCTTGGGATCATCACCAAACTGGTGCATTACCCTTGCTTCCTTGAGTTAACTCCTCACTACTCTTTGTTCAGTCAGTTAACTGAAGACTAGTTGACTAGTTAACTCAAATAGGTGGAAATTCACTCTCGTAACTGCTTGAGAGACTAGAATAGGTGGCAGTTCACTCTTGTAACTGCTGGTGTGTGTCCAGATCACTCTAGACCACCACTATGGCTCATTAGTTACACATGTATCCTATATCTATTGTAAATTATTCACTCTTTGAGAGTGGAATATGGTTAATGGTAATTCTTCCATTTCTTTATCTCTTTCTTCTTCTTTCTCCAATTCTCTCTGCAAATGTGTGTATTATTGTTTAGATAGATCTATTCTGAGTAGGTTCAACACATTTACATGGTATTAGAGCCAGCGGACTGCTAAGCAAAATCTACACCAATTTTTTTGTAGGTACAAAAGATTGAAGAGCGCAGCACAGATGGAATATATGTTTTACTCAACGATAATACTTCTCATGCCTCATATATATTTGGATTGGAAGCCAGAGATTCTACTTATTCTTAGAAGTAGAGACTTATACCAAATAACCATGGCAATGGAAGTAGAGCTTGATTCTTCCTATGAGAAAAATGACTTTCTCAATAGACAAGATATGGCCATAGGATTTATTTTCTTGTCTATTTCTCCAGAAATTCTCCACCAAGTATATGATGACTCACAAGAATCAACTACAAATGAATTATGGACCAGATTGGAGGTTCTATTTGGGAATAAAGAAGATTGTGAAGATTACATGCAGGGGATTGGAAAGATAAAGCATGAAGAGAAACCGTCAGAAGATCAAGCCTCTTATTATGAAGAGTCTTCTACAAAAGTATTTGCACAAATTTGTATTCCATTAATTTAATATGATGTCTACTCCATTTCAGATTTTTTTTTGAAATTCATGTGGAAGATATATGGCATGCATCTCAGGAGTCACATGCAGATACTTTTCCATGCGCAATGCATGCATCTCAAGAGACAAAAAGAGATTCGAGCACATCAGAATAATTTCTGATATTTTCTGAGCACAATTTGCAGAAAAAAATTGGATATTTGAATTCCTCTCAGGAAAATATCCAATTTCAAAAAACAAATCGTCTGAAACAGAGTCTAGGAAGTGAAGTTATGATCATTTTAAAATCAACAAAATTTCAGCATTTTTCTGGAAACGACAGCACGGTTTTCAAAGTTTATTTGGATATTCTTCATTACAAGAAGAGAAAGTGGATATGTGTGGAAATATCAATGGTGCATCTACTTCATCAGATCCATGCAGACATCTACATCTTCAACAAAATCTTCAATGAGCACAAACTTGCACAGGTGCGAGGTCTTCTTGGAGTGAAGGACACAATTGCTTATCAATTGCTTTTTGTTCCTTCTCATTTTTTATTTTATTTTTTATGTATTGTAATTTGAGGGGGGGGCGGGGGGTGTTTACCATGAGGTTTTCCCTCTTTCCTCATTTATTTCAGTGTATCTTTTGTACTTGGGTACCTAACATGGCCTCGTTGCCGAGACCCAATCTTTATTTTCACCATAGTGATGTTCAGGGGGGGTGCTGGAGTTACTTCACACACACTTAGGATTTATTTTTCCTAAGGTTTTTCCTTGTTTATTATTTATAATTAGTCATTATATAGTCTCCTATAATTTAGGGGAGAATATTCCACCTGGTTAATATTCTCTTTCAGTTGACACTTCAATTTGACTAGTTGAGTTGAGTTTAGATGCTGCATTGGTTTTGTCACCATGCAACATTGGGATCATCACTAGCTAATGCGCACTTTCCTTGGGATCATCACCAAACTGGTGCATTACCCTTGATTCCTTGAGTTAACTCCTCACTACTCTTTGTTCAGTCAGTTAACTGAAGACTAGTTGACTAGTTAACTCAACTAGGTGGCAGTTCACTCTCGTCACTGCCTGAGAGACTAGACTAGGTGGCAGTTTACTCCCGTAACTACTGGTGTGTGTCCATATCACTCTAGATCACCACTATGGCTCATTAGTTACTCATGTAACCTATATCTATTGTAAATTATTCACTCTTTGAGATTGGAATACAGTTAATGGGAATTCTTCCATTTCTCTCTCCTTCTTCTTCTTTCTCCAATTCTCTCTGCAAATGTGTGTATTATTGTTTATCTAGATCTATTTTGTGTAGGTTCAACACATTTACATGTAAAACCCGTTTCCTATTAAAGGTGACTCTACCTACAGCCTATACAAAGGCAATGACTTTCTTTACTCAATCCTTACATCAATTAATAACATTTAATTACATTGAATTTGAAATTCAGGGGAAAAATGAGAGGGTTGACGCCTCTCTCCCTTTCTTGAATGCACGCTAATGTGTTGCATTGTTGGCTTGTGATGAGGTGGAAAGGATTATCCTGCATCATACTCCACAGTTGGTAAAATCATGATCTCTTTCTCATGATCTCCTCTGCTCTGTTGAAATCCTCCTGGATCCCATATATGAATTTGGAGTTGTCCACCTACTCCTTTCCCATGTTGCTATTGTTGCTTCCCTGCTTCTCTTGCAGGTTCTCCTCCCTTCATCTTATTTATGTCGACTATCTCTTCTTTTGACCTCACCATCAACCTCCTTATCGCTTCTATCACCTCTTCTAGCTGGTTCAATGGATGACTCTCTTTATGCAGTCTGCTTTGTTGCACTTCCTCTCCATACTAAATAGAGGGCAGGTCATTCTGACCTCCCATGCTACTTTCATCTCCTATGGAATTAGCTGGCCACTGCACTGTAGACTCAAGTTCTGCAGCCTCCTCACTAAATTTATGCTCAGCCACCTCTTCTGACAGATAGACTTCTGTTAGCTCCTCTGCCTTTGCTTGTGCTGGTACAACTCCAACACTTTCTAGCTTCTTCTCAGGCTATCATTCTCCATTTGTTTCCAACTTAACTTGTTGGATGTGCTTACTCTGCACTATTACCCTTCTCTCCAGGGATTCCAATTATTCATACATATCAACAAAAGCTATGATGTATGCGTCCTCCTCTGCTGCAAATTCTAACTCTGCAGTCATCTTCTATTCAACTTCCTTGCTGAAAAGTTTTAGCCATTCCTCTGAATGCTTCTCTTCTTCCTCTACTCGGGTAGGTGCCAATTTATACTCAATCTCTTTCTCCTCAACAATCATTGTTGGTTGTCTTTTCCCTATTTCACCTGCATCACTGACACTGTTAATTTTAAAATCATTTGGCACCATGGCCTCTGCTTGGCTAATTGGCAGGAATATTTGATTTCCCCAAATGATCAGAACATGCCTTTGATCCTCCTGTTGGATGGTGGAAGTATTTAACTTCTCATAATATTTATTCACATGGAATGTAACTCCATCTGAATCTTCACACAAATGAGGCCTTTCTCCTGCCTCCCTTTCACTTGTCAACCTTCCTTGCTGATATGAAATTTTCACTGAGCTCATGATACCCTCAGATAGTCCCATTTTATCTCCCTTGACCTCCTGGAAATATGGGATTTCAATTATGCTCTCCTAGAAGTCTATGAGATCATCAACTAATCTCACTTCATTACCCACCTGGAAATATGCACTTTCATCACTAAGGTTCCTTCCAACCTCTGGCTCACAAATGTGAACAATCTCCTATGTGGCACTGAGGTTTTCAGCATGCCTCAACCACCTTCTCAATTTCTGTTGTTTCCTCCTAGAAAAATTCTTCTAGATAAGCCACTCTGCCTTTATTCTCAAAGGCCACTCATATTTCCAGCCTCCTTGTGCTTCTTGCTACATCTTCAACATCGACTTCTCCATTTCTGATCTCACCTCCTTTAGCTCTTTATCCATCTGTTATTTCTTCATCTGTTGACGATCGTTTCTATGAACTCTTACATGGCCTTCAGTAGCCATCTTAACCTACTCGACGTCAAAGAATGCGACTAGTTCTTATGGCATAGCCCACCTGGTTGTTTGATGATTACTCTGCAACTGAGAGAACCTCTAGCTTTCTCGTGCAACCCACCTGGCTATCAAATGTTTGTTTTCTATAAACAGTCACCCACACACAGAGCATCAACACTTTGTATCCTTCTTTACCTATTGTTTGCATGAAAAAATTTAGCTCTGATACCACTTGATGGTGTCAGACTATCCCTTTCACGTAGACCCCCTGCCTCTTACGGGGTCTGCTCGACCTCCCGGTCTAAGGATAGTTCAAAACTAGAGTCAGATTGAAGCTTAAGGCCCCATGCTAGATCCCCAAACAAGGTTACACAGGCCCCTCAATTCATAACCAGGTCTAGGAAATAGACCCATGGGCTCTTCCTTTAACCACACCCCTTACGTTTAAAAAAAAAATTCTTAACAGGCCTTAGCCCCTTTTCCCTGCGACGGAAACCACATGTGACCGAGGCTCAGATCTAGGGGCTAGGTCCTTCAAGCGCTAACCCGCATCACTCCCATTTGAAGTTTTTTCTTTTTAAATTTTTGGATTACACAGACGCTAGCCCCTCTCACTAGGCCCCTTCCCTCATATGACCATGAGTTGTGACCTGGGGCTTAACCCAAAGGGCGCTAAGCCTTCGAATTTTTCTCTCCTCTCTAACAAATGATGCTTTCAAAGAGCCAAATGCCGAATTGGAAGAGAATTTTTCTACTCTCCACGTTTCCTCACAATCTGATGGCTGACGACGCTTCATCCTTCGAGCGGTTTGACACTTCCTTACTCCTCCTTACCCCGAAGTCTCCCCCACTGAACCCTTCTCCCAGCTGAAAGTTTTCCTCAGGATCAATGACCTATATCTTCCGAGAAACATATGTCTCATATCTACTCAAGGACTTCTACCTTCGGTACTTCATGGGTTCTAGGTTCCTCCTTGATGAATATTTCTCCGAACGGTGAAGTAGCGAAGTCCTAATCCAACGCCACGTGTCCACCAAATGGGCGGCTGAGATCTATTCTCCTTTCGAGACTTTGACGATCCTTCTTTCTTTACACTCCTTTAACCATTGAATAACACTAAGTGTCGAAGCTTTTGAGGTGGTATCCACCTTGCAACTTCCTCAGATCTGATGGTTGTCGGCCTCTACTCCCATATATGATGGTTTGGATCTATTATTATCCCCTGTACATCATTTGTTGATATGGCGGTTGAGATCTGATCTCCTCCTGCACACTCCTTTGCTTTCCTGGATTTAAATCTAACATTCCAGGTCTCTCCTGGTTGTCGATCCAATGGCGCCTGTAGCTCATGCCTCCATTTTCTATTCTTCAAACTCTTTCCTTCAAAGGATTCCCGGTTGTTGGCCCTCCTGAGCTTTACGATTGAAATGTTCCCACTTGCGCACACCTGGCACTTCACAATAATTTCAGGATATCTCTTCTAATATTTATTCTAGAGGTATATGAGACCTCTGCCTCCCCTCTATGCACTCTCTTCGATCACTCGAACTCACCCAGACTTAGAAAAAATTCTAAGTTTCCTCCTCTTCTCACTTGAGTTCGCTATCTCTTATGAGCTTGAAACAACTAGAACTCTCTAAGGGGTCTCGACCCTCTTCTTCTTTTGAAGACTTTCGATGACCTACTAGCACTCCATGCTCTTCCTCCTAAGCATGCAAATTTTTTAAAACACTTTACCTCTGGCGCACCCCTTGCGCTTTCGTCACAGCCTAGACTTGGACTATTCTCGGACTTTGCACTCTCTACTGAGATTTTGTGCACAAAGGCACTATTTCTCATGAGATTTATCTCACTCAAACCTAAAGAGGTTTAGGCCTTCTATCTTACTAGAATAATTCTGGTGCCCTCTGGAAAACCATGCTCTTCCTCCTCCTGAGCTTGTGAACTTGGAATAAGTTCACTCCTGCATGCACTCCTTGCGTTGTATCTCTTGAGATTCAACTTACTCTAGTTCTAAGGGTCTCAGCCCTTGTCTTATCTCTGATGTCCTGTACCCTCCTAGTAGTTTGTGGCGCTCTTTCTCCTAATCTTGGTGGATCTAAAACCACCGAAACATTAAAGGTCTCAGTCCCTTTTCTCTCCAAAGGGATTCTTGTGCCCTCTTGGAAAATTTTGCTCAATGCACACTTTACAAAGCTCTCCAGAGTGTTCAACAACTTTGAGTTTTTGTGATTTCTCCAACACTATTTCTTCTAAGCTTAGAGATTATTCTGGGTTCCCTCTTGACACGTTCTCCTCTAAACTCAAACATAATTCAAATGCGCACTCCTTGCACTGGCTATGGAGGTTTCAACACTATATTGTGCACTCCTTGCACCATCTTGAAAGAACCCAGAACTCTCACCCAAACTCACAAAGATAGGGGGTTCTATCTTAATCCTGCAAATGAAACCTATTTTCACACATCTACAACATATGAAAAACACACAGCAAATGCATTCAGAAAATAAACATTTCTCACACAAGTAAATGCATAGAAGCCTCACATACAAGAAAAATTATCTTTTGTATTAATATCTTAATATTGGTTTACAATGTGTACAGGGATGGGACTGCAACATAGTCTCAACTCTCTCTCCTCTCGTCTCTTGAGCTCTCTAATACTCAACAACTTTCAGCAGCCTCTATTGGGTGTATATTACAATGATTTATACATGAGGGAGCTCAATGAGATTCCCTCCAAACTACACTAGTGGTGTCCAATCACCATTACAACGCCTATCTACTGAGGCTAATTACAATGAATGCAAATCTAAACTTCAGATCCGAGGCAATGCTCATGATCTATACAACCCATAGCCTATTAAAGGTGACTCTATCTACATCTTGTACAAAGGCAATAGCTTGATTTACTCAAGCCTTACAAAAATTAATAACATTTAATTACATTGAATTTGAAATTCAGGGGAAAAATGAGAGGGCTAGCCCCTCTCTCCCTTTATTCAATGCGCGCTGATGTGTTGCATTGTTGGTGCGTGCTGAGGTGGAAAGGATGCTCCTGCATTGGATCCACCAGGTGAAGGCACCGTAACAGGGCCAAACAAATCACTATGTACTGGCTCTAGAATCCCATTTTCCCTTGTCACTCCATATGGGAACCTCACCCAACTTTGTTTTCCATATATACAATGTTCACAAAATTTGACTTCTAAATTACATGCAGGAAAGTCTTCGACCATACATTTTTTATGCATAGCTCAAAGTCCTTTCTCTCCAATGTATCCCATCCTCTCATGCCATATCATGGTCGGGTCAACTTTATTATGACTTGTCGAGTTGGTTTGAATCGACTCAGCCTGAGTCGAGTCAAGTTGACTTTAGGAAAAATGATGTTGTTCCATCCAGTTGAATCGACACTCCCTAGTAGCTTGCATAGGGTTCTAATCCAAACTCCTTTCATTAATACCATCACACCTTTGACCATCTTACATTAATCCTTCTGAAATAGAGTGTGCACACCTGCATCACTCATCCTGCTAATAGATATGAAGTTTCTTTCCAAAACCAGAATGTGTATCATACCTGGAAGGGTTCTACTCCTCCCATCCTACAGTATCAGTCGAACTCTTCCACGTCTGACAATTTTGGGTGTGGCGTCATCCCCCAAGAGAACTTCTCCTTCTTCATATCATTCATATTCACAGAACCCTTCTATATGTGGTGTCATATTATAGGATGTTCCTGAGTCAATCAACCAAGGATATTGATTTGACTGTGTATTGGTCGATGCCAGGTACACATCACCTTCCTTATCTGGATTCATATTTCTCTCAGTCGAATGCTTTTCATGGGATCATGTACTAAATTCCATTTCCTTCTACTTGCAGTCACTTTTGTAATTCCCAGCTTTACCGCATTTCCAACATCTTCTTGTCGAATGAATCAGGGATTTATATCTACCCTTCTACTTAGAATTTCTACTGGAGAATTTTCCTTTTCTATGTCAATTGGTTGACCTCTCACCACTAAATCATCTTTGGTCAATCCTTCCATTTTCTTTCTTCTCATTTCTTCTGATATTATATATTCAACCACATATTTTAGCACTAGGAAATGAGACACACCAAGACATACTTCCATGCTAAACCTAGTAGAAGAGAGGTAGAAATATTTAATCAAGAATGTAAATGACACAACAAACACACAGTACACAGAGATTTTACCCTGGAAACCCAAACCAGAAAAACCAACATTCCTTGAGTGTTCTTATCTCTTGTTGTCTTATTCATTCGGAAAAAAATTATTACATGTATAACCTTGGTCCACAGCTAAGACACAATCCACATCATACCCTCTTTCTTACAGAAGAAAAACCCTGTAGCCAATTCATCTTACATCTGCATGATCAAAAACCTCTACGATTACATAATCTTGGTGATTAGCCATTCGTCACTTAAATATCAATTCATTAGATTTTACAACATTACAACATGCATTCTTTATAGGCTTTACAGTAGGAAAAACCATAAATAAAAGGAACCCAAAATTAGTTACAGATCCACGTAGATCATTGGCTACAAATCCCATGAATCTTGGGATTCTGTTACGGTCGATTACCAAGTCAGATTACCAATCAAATACCAGTTGAACTTAATTCGGTATTCAATTAGTTCCACACGCCCTCCTATCGACCTCTTGTTGGTTGATGTCTTCGACTTATTGTCGATGAATTTACCACGTCGAAATACCTCGACCTTCGACTTCTACTTTACCCTATTGACTCACCTCGATCTTCGACTTCGACTTTACCTGGTCAACTCACCTAGACCTTCGAGTGTCAGTAGATCCACCTCGACTAGAATTTCACTACAAAGAATATAACAACCCAACATTCCCCAATAATTTTATCCTTATCCTTTATTTCTTCATTCTGTGTTGAAATTGTTTTCTTCAACTTTTCTATTTCAACGCACTTCAAAATCAAGTCTGTTAATGCTCTTGGTAATTCATATGTTGGAGTTGTTGACTCTATGGCTCATGATAAGGAATTTCCTTTCTTCAATATTTCAATCTTCTTATCATACATTTCTATGTAGTCTCCCATCAAAAACATTTGTTTAAGAAGTTGTTCTTTTTCCTTTTGTATCACCTGTAACTCTAGAGTTTGAACATGATCTATCCTAGGGATATTGAGCCTTTTCTTTAGTTCCTGGATTTCTGTGTCCTTTGTTTTCATCAGCGCTTGCACAGATGTTTTGTCTTGTGGTTTAGCCCTTGGATTCATTACCCATTGTTCCAATTCCTCCACTCTTATCTTCTTAGTTCTATTGGACAACTTTTCCTTTTTTAGTTGGTTTTTGATCTTTTAATTTTAAACTTGTAGCTTCTTTATTCCAAGGGTAGCTATCATCACATCTTTGTTTAACATCGCTCTATTTTGTCTATGTAGATCCATTTTATCCAATGGATGAAGTGCATTAAGATCAATAGATATGTTTGTAACCTTGCTTTGTTCTTTTCGTTCAAGCACTTCTATATTCAATCTACCCTTTTCATAATTCACAACTGATAGCATTCTGGTCTGAGATGTCGCTTGGTCAAATATTTTAGGAAGAAATTTTTGTTTAATATTTTCACCCATATTCCCGGTAGCCATGAACTGGTGAACATGATCAATTTGTTTTGATTAATCTGTATCCAATGACTCTTTTCCACTTTTTCTTTATGCACTCTGATGATTTGTCGATGATGACACTTCTACCACTACAATAGGTTCTCTAATGACTGGTGCTAATTCTTCTTGTTATTCTTGATGTTCATCTTCATTTAGTACCTCTGAATTTTGATTTTTTGTTGACCTTTCTTCTTTTTATTCTGACATTTTTTTGTAGTCTTTATTTTTTATATCTTCTCAAATTGCTGAGGGGTCTCTGTAACTATATACTTTGAAGGTTGTTTTGGAACTTTTCCATGGACTTGTAAAATACTATACACATATTCCCAGATGTTCTGGTTTTCCAACAGCTCCAGTTGTGCTTCTTGTTTATGCTGATAAGGAACTTGTTCATGTGCAATTATTTTTGAAGAAATTACATCATAAGTATCATAAACCCATATTTCTCCCTATTGGAAACCCACGATCTAGAGAAGTTTTTATGCTACCTACAAAGTTTCTCTAGTATTGAAAATAAAAGGACCAACCTATTTTTTCAATTTAAAACTAGCTTTGTAATTTCTTGATAGAAAATGGATAGGATGAAAGTCTAATATTTTTCTATTGTATTCTAATGCAAAGACTTTGGGAGTCAAGAGAGTAGGTAAAAGGAAAGGTTGAAGTTCAGAACCATAAACTCTAATTTCTGTGTGATTTTAAAAAATGTACCATTCTCCTACTCTCTTTTCAGGACTCACATGCAACTGTTTTTTACATTCTAGAAAGACTCTAGGAGGCATCTCATCATGTATAATCAGTATATCCCAAAAGTTTTGGACTGCTAGTTGGTGTACTTCAAATAAGTCAAATAATAAAACTGGGTTGAAAATATCTTTATCTCTGTCAACTAAATCTTCTTCTTCAACAATTAGCATTTTTTAGCTTTTGTTGACTTAGATGACTCCATTTTAAACAATGAAAATCTTGGGAAGGAAAACGATTTCGAATTACCTTAGAGAAATGTCCTTCAAAATATGCTCGAGTTGGATGGTGATTTCTACCGATAGGTTGAACTACACTGTCAGTTTTAAAGTCTTGTGACATAAGGATTAATCATTGAAATTTCACCTTTAATCTTTAAGAATTAAACTTGAATATGTGGAAATCTCGAATTGGTGGAGAAAAACTAAATTTAAATAATAAAAGTCAATAAAATGTCACTTCACCTTTTGTTCTTGGACACATGTCGATGCACAATTAATTTTTGGGGTGG
>ML781364.1:275298-289167 GCA_009831015.1 Picea engelmannii | reverse complement strand
GCAATTTACTAGTGCATGGCACATCAAAAGGTTGTGAACTATAGTTAAGTTTTGTGCCCCCCTACCCTTTGTTAAACATCGATCATGCGGGGGGGAGAAATTGAATGAGGACTGTTGATCAAATATTTGATAGCACGATCAACTTGCAATAAAATTTGCACCTTTTATTAAAATAAATCGATAATATAAGGTTTAGACAATATAAATAAAACTTTTATAAAGCTAATTTAAGTTAAATTCATATGATATTTGAAAATAAACTAACCTTTAAGATTTTATTATACATTATTTCAAAAATCTTTTCAAAATAAAGAAAGCCAAAAACTAAAATAAAACCTAACATCCTATTAACTTATTACGAAATAAATCTAAGTTTTATTTATAAATATTATGAAAAGTTTAAACTACGTTGCAACATCTGGATCCATCTGGGGATTGTGTCTCCCTGCAAGGCATTAAAGAACTGCATACTATGTACCTTCTATTGGGTTATGGAGTCATTATTCTGAAAGAAAAATAATTAAACAATCTCATTGAATGTTAATTCTTCTTTTAAAAAGAAATAAATATGTTCTTCTTTTTTTTGTGATTAATCTATAATTGAAGAAACTGAACCATTAACAATGTTCAAATTTAACATGTTTTTATAGAGTGAGACCAGGGAAGGATAAAACGACTTTCACTCATTAAATTTACTCAGGGATTGTTTAGGGTAATGCAACCATAAATTTTGGCTAAAGAGTACAATTTATAGCTAGTGTTTAACAACTCAAGGTATTTTAGAATTTGAAAGATAACTATTAAGGTCATAACAGGGTTATTTCTGAGGAAACTAGTTTGATTGAGTAATAAAATAGAGATACTCATTGGTAATGTTTCTTATCCTCATGGTGTTGCTACACTTCCAAAAAGAGTCCATAGCCTATGATGTAGTCACCGTGACATCACATGCCTTGCTTCACTTTCAATGAGCATACATATCCCCAGTGAAGATACTTGTATTTCCCAATTGAATTTCCTTTCACCATCTATTTCAATTTTTTTAACGGTTTGCATGAGATGGGGGAAATCAATATATTTTCAAACTAATGGATGATTTATGTTTATCAAGGATGAGTTAGAAATAACTGAGTGATAAATTATACTCATAATGATTTTCATTTCCTCATTCATAACTCTATCTTTCCAAAATATACCAATTTAGTTGCATGCCCTAAGTAAAACAACCAATTATAAGTTTGACACTAGAGCCTCTATCTAGAAAAGATTACCCAAAAATTAACTTTTCAACTTTCATGAGGAAATAAGTAAGATGTTCTCCTTTTTGGTTTTTAAATAACATGTCAAAATCTTCATTGATATTGTGAACAATGTTTTCTATTAAGATTTAAAATTTGAGAACATAAGGATTTATCTATTTAAAGAGAATTTTTATTAATCAAAGTAATCTCCTAGGAAAGGAAATTCTAATTTTTTGTTTATTTGGATCATCCTTAATGATTGGTGAATCTTCATAAGTCATACTTCAGATCCAAAATCTTTTTTCAAAAATATTTATTTAGAAATCCTTTTGAAAACTGACAAAGTAAAACTAATCAAAAAGGTTATATAGAATGAATGAAAAAACAAACAACTTTTAAAATTGAATTAAATGTTTCAAGAACTGCCCATTCATAGGAAATTCCAGCAAATTTCCTTCCAAATTCAGAAGGGAAAATTAGTTGTTTCCTTCAACTGCAACAATCTTGTAAGGTACAAGCCATAAATGATCAAACTTTCCATGTTTTCCATGATCATCTTTCCTGCTATCCCATCTCAACACTAAGTCACCAAGAATAAAAATTATTTGTTTTGCTCTCCTATCAAAAATAGATTTTATCTTCTCTTGATATTCTTGAAATTTATTATTAACTCGTTCTCTGGTTTGTTGTACTTCAATCAATTGGTTCATTCTTCTGGTAAGATTATTAAGTTCTTCTTCACTATCCTACAACAATTTCATCACATGCATAACAATATTAATAAGAAGTACAACATCAATGGTGTACATTGATTGGAAAGGAGACATACAAGTGGATATTTTAGTGTTGATTTTCTTGGCCCAAAATGAAAACTTTAAATGAAAATTCCAATCCCTTTTGTTATCAGTTAATACTTTCTTAATGACTCTCATTAAACTCTTCTTTAATAATTTTTCCAATCTGTTTCCCTTAGGGTAATAGGAAGTAGAGTGTCCGAGAATGATGTTATATTTCTGAAAGAAATCTACCACTGCAAGATATTTAAAATATTGAGCATTGTCAGTTATGATTTTCTTGGGACATCCAATTATAGAAAGAATATTTTATTCAAGGAATTTAATTACAACTACATTGATAGAAAATTGGTAGGAATTGCTTCCACCCATTTATAAAAATAATTTGTTGTATTTAAAATCCACCTATGATGTGCACTATATGCAGTATGAATCTCACCTATGAAGTCTAGGCCCCATTGTTGAAAATGAGCTTTAGATTTTATTGATACCAATGGTAATGAAGGAATATTTTTCTTACCTGCAAAAATATGACATTCTTTATAAGATATTACCTTTTCATTCACTTTTGAAAATAAATTTGGCCAATAATATCCTTCTCTCAAGATTTTGTATGTTGTGGCTCTCCATGTTGAAATTTTGGTATTCTCGTTAACCATAGACAATGTTACATCATTGTCACCCAAACATAGGCATTCACATATGCCACGCCCGAGCACACTAACCTTAACTTAGAATAGTTCTGGCAATCCTACTCCAGAACCAACAGATAAACCTTGGTTGCTAACTGCAACAATAACTCAAGACAAGTAGAGTGATCCTTCTCCAAGGGTAGTGCACAAGAGAGAGAGTCTCCATATTCACAAAACAAGTACCATACATAAATGCAACAACTACAACTGCACTAATCTCTCTGAAACTTGTGTCATACTTAGCAAGAATATCACCAAGAATATCACCAAGAGAGAGACCAAGACCAAGAGATGACCATGCTCCCTTGTTCCTCCTTACAGCTGCAGTTGTAGCAACAATTGCAGCTCTCCACAAGACTTGTGTACTAACTAGGTGTACAAATGAGCTAAAAATTCCTCTATTTATATTAATATGTCCAATGATTTTTTTGGCTAGGCCGACCTGACACATTTGTTTAATGGTTCACTTGATTCCGGAATATTCTATTCTAAGTCATAGGTTACACGTGGAGGTTAATACCTCCCACAACTACCAAAACATCAAAACTCCCTCTTAGCTAGCTAGGTATTAACTAAGATTTTCTTCATGTAGTGGTCTCAAACACATCCATCCATATCACATGGAATGGGAAAGACTCACATGGTATTGTAGACCAGACTACAAGTAGCATCGTCATAGCCACACAGGTTATCATATGATCAAACAGGTCATGTAAAAAGTATCACCATCATATCCACACATTATCTATCTAGATAGAAAACACCTCCAACACTATTGGTTGGCCCTCCAGATAGTAACCTTCGATGCTATTGATCAACACTCTAACTAGGAATCATTTCTGACACTACAGGTTGGCATCTAGTTCATACATAACTAGTAACTCATCAACTCACATAGAATCTGACTAAAAAATGTAACACTCCCTCTTAACGAGGAAGGTATTCCTCTTGGAAAGACCATTATCACTTCTTCTACACTTCTTCACACCTCGGTCATTGTCCTATTGTCAATCACGGATCTATATGTCATAGGAAGTTATACACTTTCATTGGAGTAGCATACCAACCTTCATTGGAGTAACATACCAGCCTGCGTTGGGGTAATATACCATCTTGCATTATATTATCATACCAACTTGCGCTGGGGTAGAATACCATCCTATGTTGGAGTACCAACCTGCGTTGGGGTAGGATACCAGCCTGTGTTGGAGTACCAACCTTCACTAGGTTAGCATACCAACATGCGTTGGAGTACCAACATGTGTTGGGGTAGCATACCAGTCTGCGTTGGTGTAGCATACCATCCTGCATTAGAGTACCAACCTATGTTGGGGTAGCATACCAACCCGTGTTGTAGTACCAACCTGCGTTGGGGTAACATACCAGCCTGTGTTGGAGTACCAACATGTGTTGGGGCAACATACCAGCATGCGTTGGAGTACCAACCTATGTTGGCTTAGAATACCAACCTACACTGGGGTAGCATACCATCCTACATTGGAGTAACAACCTGCGTTGGGGTAGCACCCACTACTATGGATCTCATCATTTCCCTCTATTGGGGAACACATCACTTCTCACTACTGGAGAAAAAAAAATTTGGACCACTCCAAGCTTGTACCTAGTAGAGGCTTGGTCAACATATCTGCTACTTGTTTGTCAATAGAAATATACTAGAGGAATATCTCATCATAGTCTTCTCCCTCTTGTTGGGAGAATCCTCTGGACACAAATCAAGATTTGTACATCTCTAGACTATTTATCTGCAACATGCTTGATCTTGTAGATCAACTTGGAAGTCACCACTTACTTCCCTTATGGTCTCGAAACCAAGGAAAATATATCTATCCTAGTCCTTCTGACTGGGTTCCTCCTCGGTCACTGTAGAAAATTCTATTGAAGCAAGGGAATCTTCCCATAAGATCTCATATCTCCTCGAAGTCTCTGAAGCTTCGATCTAGCCTTCTCAATCCATGGAATCTCTTTGTCAGTTCTAGAAGTTGTCTCTCTCTTCCATGTGAATTTGAAATTCCATGAGTCTCCATTCTCCCTTTGAAGCTTGACTCCATCTAAGTTTGTATAATCTTCAGAGCCATCTTCTCCTCATGATATGGCTCATCAATGTTGCATCCTGCAAAGTTTCATGGGACCACGTTGGTGTCTTCTTGGTTACTACAACGATTTTGGGTAGGACCTTCTGGCTCTACTAACTCTTCCTAATGATATGAAGAGTGATCAACTGCACTAGAGGTATTTGTTTGGTCATATTTGGAACCTTCTTCTCCTTACAATCAATCTCCATATGAGATACTATGTATCCTGCAAAAGTACCCTTCTTCATCTTCTTCTTCTTTGGTACATGGATGTATGCGGCCGTGTATACAACTTCTTATCTGGATAGACTATTCCATGTCTCAAACTAGAGAACATCTAATATGTTGTCTCATGCAACCGTCACTATAGATTTCCTTAGAGTTATCACCTGTGACCTTCCTAGAACAAGGACAACAAAGGGAAAAACAATAGACAAGAATAATACTCTTATAATAATAAAAACAAGAACGAGAACAATAGTCACAGTAGCTCCTTCTCAGATCTATTTCTTGTGACCTACCTAGAACAAGAACCAAAATAAAAATACAATAATAAGAAATATCTCCTAAAGGAGATGTTAGTTCATATTGCAAGCATTTATATCAATAGTACTCACATGTTGCCAATTATTCATTGTATTTAGTAGTAATAGAACCTTTCAAGGATTGTTTTCACAACCAGTAATGTATCAATTATCAAACTTGATATGTGCAAATTGGAAACTTATGAATTTAATCAAACCTGGAACTTGGAGTCTTATCTTCAAGATGACAAGTATTCTCTAACTCAGATTTCTGTCTAGAAAGCGTATTGTCTTAATTACAAAGGACAATAAATTCGTTTATGATCCCTTTAGTCTCTTCTTCAACAATACAGTTTAACAAAATACCCAAAGGATATTTATAATAATTTTTTTCATCTATTATGAAATACTTGATTGCTTGAAGTTTGAGAGATATAGATTTTGTTTGACTGAAATCAGATGGACATTTAAAGGTTTGTAAATAAAATACAATGTCTTTGTACCAAGGAGATATAGAAAACTTGTCATGTACCTTTATTAGAGGATGTTACTCTGCTGAAGGATGTTCTATCATTTATGAAGTTTAATTTATTCCAAGAAATATGCAATTTGATTCTACTCAAAGATTTTCTAAACCTTGACCTATAATCAATTTTGTTGGTTTTATCTCAAGGTCGTACTCCTAAATTTTTTTCTATCTATTTTCCTATTTTTCCATCACTATCAGGTTGATTCAAACTCTCTTTCATTGTGCTACTAGTTACATATGCAATTATTTTGGAATGAGGAATATAAAATCTGAAAGATTCCATAGATTTAACCAATGTGTAAGCTTGCTTTTCAATGATGTTATATTTGAGTTCAGAATATCTTAAACTCTTGCTAAAGAATGTGATTGTTTATTCTTGATTTTCCTCATTTCTTTGTAAAAGGACTGCAAAAATAGTGTTATTAGAGGAAAAAGAAAATACAAGAAATTCCTTTGAATAATCTGGACTTATTAGCACTGGTTATTCTCCAAAGGATTTTTTAATATGATCAAATGAATATCTAGCCTCTAAAGACCATAACTTCACTATCCTTTTTTAGCATATATGTCAAATCCTTTACCACTTTAGTAAAATTAGGAATGAACCTTCTCAAAAAATTGATTTTTCCAAGAAAGGATTGGGTATCTTTCTTATTTCTTAGCAAGATGATGAACTTAGTTTCATCAACACGTTGAGGGTCAATCTTCACTCCTTCCCTTGAGACAATATGTCCAAGTATTTTTCCTTCCTACATAACGAAATGTGATTTCTTAGGATTAAGTGACAAACCATATTTTTTGCATCTAATAAAAGTTTGTCTATGATGTTTTAAATGTTCACAAGCAGATCATATAAGTAAATAACAATAAACTTGTCCTTTTCTCCAACGAATTCTATGTCCATCCCGCTCTAAAATGTTGCTCATGCATTCATTAGACCAAAGGGAAATGTTTCATACATAAAGGTTCCCCAAGGTGTGGTAAATGTAGTCAGCTCCCTATCTTTTTCATGTACAACAATCTAGTTATAGCCTGAAAATCCATCAATCACAGAGATTCGATTAGCTCCCACTACCTTTTGTAAAACATGATACATTTTAGGAAGAGGATAATTATCCTCCAATGAATATCAAGATTTCTAAAATCAACACATAGTCTAATTCTCCATTCTTCTTTCTAACAGGTACTAAATTTTCAACCCAAGAAGAATATCTAAGAGGAACTGTGATTTTTGCATCTAACCATTTTTTCAGTTCCTTCTCAATGATAGGGAAAAGAATGGGATTTACCTATCTTAGTTTCTATCTGAATGGTTTTGATCCCACCTTAAGTGGAATTCTATGCTGAATTATGTTGGTATCATAAGTCTTTAGATATTCATATGTTCATGTGAATACTTCAACAAATTCTTTAAATAAATCAACATACCTAATTTTATAATTATAATTAGCAGGTAGAAGTTTTGAGAGGTTTATATTATTTGGTTCTTGTTCAATACCTATATTACAGTATTCAACTTTTTCAATTTGAGGATGAACAACAAGTTTAACAACAACATTATATTTATCAAAATAAAATTTCAAAGGCACTAATCCTTTTGGAATCTGATTATTTCTTAATACCATCATTTTATGATTAGCAATCATATTTTTCATTTTAGGATCCAAATGACTATTTTGATTAATTTGTTCATCATTTTTATCATCCTCTTGATCAATATGAGTTGCAAAAAATACGTCAACCATTTCTATATTTTTTTTAATATGTTGATCATCTTCAAATACCTGCCAATGTTTAACATTATCATGGATTGAAGGTCCATATTTAATTTCCACTTCATACTTTATATTAGGAACCTCGGGAGGCTTGAAAGTACTTGTTTCCATTGCTAATGAATAAGCTTACTGATTTTCTTGTCTGGGAATTGCATGTATATTGAATGTCAAGAAAACAATTTAAATTAAGTCCCAAGCAAAATTTACTTATGATATCATTCTAGGATGTTTAGCTTGATAAAAATTTTGTATTTGCTTAAAAATCAATTATGCATCACCACATACTATTAGTGATCCAGGAGGATCCAGGAATGCTCTTCGAGGTTTAGGAGGATCGAGAATGCTCACAAAGGTCAAGAAGGATCCATAAATGCTCAAACTTCAATTGTCTCAAATTCTCTCAAAAATGACATCAATGTGTAGACCTTGTCAATATCTTTCCAACAACGCAAAAATCACCACAAATGGAGTTTATATGTAAAATTTATGGCTGGTCAAAGTTTGAGTCAATCAGGGAAAAAAGGAAAAAAGTCAAAGGGTCAAGGTGGCACGTGTCAACACTGAAAGGGTGGCACTTGGCATGACCGTACATGTAGTTGGTGACATGACATGTCCTGTTGGAAAGTGACTTAACATCTGTACATACAAGTGGAGTAATAGTTTATCGACACATGGAAAGGATAGACCAATGAGAGGCTGCCACGTGGCAACCTCCCATTGGCCATTATGGTTAAGGTTATGTAAAATTTTATGGGAGTCTGAAGGATCAAACCCGTGACCTTCCAAAACCATACCAAATATCTTTACCATCGCACCAAAGAATTGTTTCTTAACCATATATGTGGGCATATATATTTAACCTTGGTATAAGGTTTAGTCAGCAGAAAAAAGAAGGGTCGAGGGCCTAAGCCCTTGACCTTGGTTATATGTATTGTAATGTGACCATAATACTCGCACGTAGGGTCATTTGAAACTTTGGTTAAAACCATATAAAAAACACACCACATATATCCATATGTTATAACAACATGCCAACAAACGAGGTATTGCGAAGGATGGAACCTGCGACCTCCCCCAAATAATGCCATGCCTTAACCATTGCACCAAAGGAACCTCTTGTTAACGCACAAATACAACCTTATATTTAATTCCAACCATGGATTTCAGATGGAGATTAAGGGGCCCATGTCCTATTTAATGGTTCATAGATCGAGAAGGATACACACTCATAATTATGTAGAGTACAGTCTCGAAGTATGTGCCCAAGGGTACCTAGACTTAGAGGATGCACCATAATGTGTGCCACAGGGTTCCAACACAGAATTTTAAGAACATTATACTCATTTTTCATGATTTTTGCAAGGAATTCAATGGCATAATCTGTTTTTGAGTTTGAGAAACGTAGAAAAGGGTCATTGTAAAATGCAAGCATTTGAGCATTAATAAAGAGGTCTCTATTGGAAGCAGACCCGGAGACGTAGCCCAAATCGGGTGAAATTCGTTATAAAACTTTTGTATGTGATTTTAATACTGTTGCTATATTTACGCTCAGTTATTTTGCAATTTTTTTTATCAATAAAGTGTATTTGGATAGATAACTATTTCACATGTAATTTGCAAGAAGTCAAACGATCATTTTTATTTTGAAGATCAGGTACATGTTATTATGTATTAAATATTAATAAGACTCTTAGGATTTTTCGGATCAAATTGGTATCAGAGCAAGGTTTGACGAGTGTTTGCGAGTGAATGATTACAATGTCTAAATTCAAGAGAGGAGAAGGAAAACTTGCAAGTTACAATCCAGATATCAGTTCAAGAATTTTTACTCATCGAAGAGAAATGACTTCGTCAAGAAAATTGGGTCTTTACAACTCCAAAGATGATTTCTTTGAGTATTTTAATTTAATGAAAACCATGGTGGAATAAATGTACAAAGGTTGAGAGAAGACCAAGGGTGAACATACATCTAAGAAATTTGAACCAGTCAAAGAGGAAGGAGGAGGTACTGAAGCTGGTCCTTAAGAACCCTCCTCACTATCATCCTCATTATCCTCTTCTTCTGAGGGAAGTAAACATTCGTCTCATAAAAATAATCTCTCTAAGAAATCTAGTCATAATTTACCTTTATTAAAATTGGATGTCGAGTTTGAATTGCCTATCTATGATGGAGAATTGAATGTCGAGAAATTGGACAAATGGATCAAGGAAATAGAAGTATATTGCATGGCTCAAAAGATCGTGGATGATGCTAAAAAAATACAATTAGCTGCTCTTCGACCAAGTGGAAAAACCTTAATATGGTGGGAGAGTAAGATGCAGGTTGATCTTATTCAAAAGAGTAAAATAATCTATTATTGGGATAAGTTTACTAAGGATATAAGAAAACAATTCTATCCATTAGCTTATACTCAAATGACAATGATAGAATGGCATCATCTAAGGCATGGTAAAGGCCATAATATTCAAGCATATACACAGGAATTCAAAAAGAAGGATTTATCCTTAGGAATTCCATTGTATACTCATGAAACTCTTCTAAATTATATTGGTGGAATGCACTCATATATTCGACACACTATTTTAATGTTTGGCCCTACTAACATTGATAAGGTGTCATTACAAGATACACATTTGGAGGCTAGTAAGGGTAAGCATGCAATCGAAGATAAGAATACATACCAGTTCGAGAAGAAACCAAAAGGAAAATTGAAGAGTAAGAAGTCAACTATTGTAAATAAATATGAAGACAAACATGCATGTTATCACTGTAAGAAAAAGGAACATGAGGAATCACAATGTTGGAAGCTACATCTAGAATTATGACCAAAGAAGCTCAAGGATAAAGGGAAGCAGAAGACCATTGCATTAGCTCGACAGGATCTAGGGTCAGATTCAGGACATGAATCAAAGATCATGGCAATAGGAAGCAAAGGTATATAAACTATCAATTCTGATTCTTCAGTTAAATCCACCAAATTGAAAAGTGATACTAATCAAAACAAGAGAAGTGAGCTTTTCCATGTCAGAGTTATAGTCAAGCATACAAAGGTGGATACTTTATTTGAAAGTGGATCTCAAGTTAACTTAATATATGAAGCAATTGTTAAGAATATGGGTTTAAAGATGGCACCTCATAAAAATACATATCCATTAGGTTGGGTGTGTGAAGATGCTAAGTTGCAGGTGACGAAACAATGTAAGATCATATTTGCAATTATAGCTAAGTTCTTTGACAAGGTTGAGTTAGATGTTGCACCTATTGACATTTGTGAAACTATCTTGGGTAGTCCATATCTATTTGACAGGAAGGCCATATTCTATCGTGAAGAGAATAAATATCATATTTTCAAGGAAAGGGTTGAATTTATTCTCAGATCTCATCATATCAAAACTAATGTTTATGTGGTGATCACGGAACAGATGAAAAGACTCATGAGCGCAAGTAAATATTTTTTTCTCATGATAGTGAAGCAAAAATAAGAACATACAATATTTGCTTTAATAGGTTGTGATCTAGATCACAAACAAGAGTTGGTCAAAATCATATTCAACTATGATGAGTTATTTTGGGAACCTATAGGGTTGCCTCCTAATAGGGAGGTTGAACATGAATATATTTGTAGCAAGATGCTCCTCTTCTAAACATTGCAATTCGTTGGGGCTCAGAAATGTCCTATTTTCATCCAGCTTCCCCTTCATCATTCTTCACATTTCATCGCCCCATTAACCTTTCATGATATCATTTTCATAAATGCATTTGGGTTTCACCTTATTATTTTCCACTTTATTCATTTTAGTATTAAAAGGGAATTTGTGATTAAATGTTAGAAATTTGACATGTTTTCATATATATCTCAAAAATGTGTGAGCTTTGTAATGTGTAGGAATATGTGAAGGATTAATTCAAAAGAACTTCTCAAATACTTCCTCCACCATTTCAATATTTGAGGAGATAATTCAAGCCCATTCCAAGGAGAAGATCATGGATATTTGGTTGGAATATCTTATCCAAGATATATGAGAGATATATGTGAGGATTTGAAGGGATTATATTTTGTAATAATGAGAAATAAGTTGATAGAATAGTGGATCTGTAATTATGATATGGTTATCTTATCTTCAAGGTTGTCATGTATAAAAGAGAGTTCTCTCTCTTCATGAGAGGGGGAATTATAGGATTCAATTAGAATATGGAATTAGAGTAGTCATTAGGATTCGAAAGAGAAAGGGATTCTTAGCTTTGATTCATAGTTTTGGTTTCCATGCTTTCATTATTATGTTATGAATATTGATTTGGTTATTGTAATGAAAGATTGCTTCATTGGCATGAGATCACATATGTTGTTGTGTCATTCAACTCTTCACATGTTGTATTTTCTTTTCCTTCATGTAGTTCTCCATTTCTAGATTAATTCCATTTACGCAATTTCCCATTCTTAGAGTAATTTCATTTACGCAACTAGATTAATTTAATTCCAAGTCGTGTGTTTCAATTTCCTACATTAGATTAATGATTCAATTTCAGTTGTATCTTAAACATTAGATTAGATTAGTCCCGCTTCAATATTGCATATACTTTGTGTGTGCTTTGTCATTTTACGAACCTTGGGTTGACAAATTAAATAGTTGGGCAAGTACTACAACTCAATTAATACAACATTGGTTCGGCCCAATATAATGACTATTGTTCCCTTGTCATGATTGTTGTTCATTTTGCAAGTAGTGTTGTTCATTTGAACGGAACAATTGTCGTTCCTTTTGTTACGATTGTTGTCCCTTTGTAGGGGTTGCATCTCTGGAAGATGGGTATTGAAAATGGAAGGTAAGAACCTACGTAGGCGACAAGTAAAATGCTTGTGCCAACACCTACCTTTGGATGATGCATAGAGGTTATATTTTAGGACATCTTTAGAGCCCAACATTTTGGAGTCGTTGTCAGGGAAGCATGATGGATTGAGGTATTAGTTTCTTTTTCATTTTAATTCATGCAAGTGTGATCTAGACGTGTTGGTAAGGGGTCATAGAAGCTCGTGAGAGGAGACTCCTCATGCTCTCCCTACCAACTAGGTAAAAGTAGTTTCAATTTCTGCAAATTTTATTTATGCAAGAGTGTTTAATTTCTGCAAGTGTGATCGAGACATGTTGGTAAGGGGACATAGAATCTCGTGAGAGGAGACTCCTCATGTTCTCCCTACCAAATAGGTAGAAGTAATTTCAATTTCTGCAAGATTAGTTTCAATTTATGCAAGTGTGATCTACATGTGTTGGTTCTAAGGGTCATAGAGTTGCTTCAGTGTAGATTCCTCACTGTCACTACCAACTATCAGGAACGTTTTAATTTCCGCAACTGTGAAGAGTATTTTTTTTTTATGTTTTAGCAAGAGCATTTTTTTAAGTTTTTCATTTTGATTTGGGTGTTGTAAGAATCCTTTTTTTTAACATGATTTAACAATGAATTTACTCTTGGAACAGCTCACTCAGATCCTAGCAAAAGTTGGGGTCTCCTCTTCTCTAGAAGAGGAGATATTGGTAGCAGTCGAAAGCTTATTCACTCCTCTTGAGGAGAACGAAGAATCAACATATGAAGAACCTTGCATATTTAATGAAGAACCATTAAGTGCGCAAGAGGCCGAGGAGGACAGCAAGGAGCTGCAACATGATATGAGTAAGACAAATTACGCCTACGAAAGCCTGATCGAATGTTGGTTTCAAGCAAGTACTAGGTTAGATTCATTTAGTTTTTCTTTTTCTTTTTTTAATTTACAGTTTCAATCACTAATTTGAGACATTCATACATATTCCCGACTGTCATTTGTGAAATTGAAAGATAACATATTTTTATTACTGTTGCGTGCATGGCTACATTGGTTGTTTGATTACACGTAACTAATTTCTCATTTCTAATTAGCATAGTGTAGGTAGGGTTCTATTTTCAAGTTTTTTTGCTAGAATAAGTATGCTCTCCTCCGCGCTTCGTGCAATCATGAGGATCAAAAAGTAGGACTGATTAATTGATTTTAGGAATATCAATTAATTGACGAAAAGAAAAAATTTCCTAATCTACTTTTCGACTTCCATTTGCTGGTAAATTTTTAATAAGCTTGCAAAATAAATTTTTATTTTATTCTTTATTTTGAAAACATAATAGAAAAAATAAATGAAAATTTGAGCATCCTCCATCTGCAAATCAAAGCAATAAAACATTAAGAACAGAGAGA
>ML781364.1:235976-275117 GCA_009831015.1 Picea engelmannii | reverse complement strand
CTAACGCACAGAGCCATGGCTACCGCATCCTTACCAAAATATATGAATTACTTTATAATTCAGAAAGGAATTTATCTATGCATGTATTGTTAGCGTAAATGATTTGACATTGTGGTCACAAAATTCTCCATGTATATTCCGCTCAACTTCATCATTGCTTATCTAATGTGGCGGAAAGAAGATGCTTCTAAGCATGTAAAAGTTGTATGGGGGATCACAATACCAAATATGGGTTCCGTATGCAATTACTATGTAGTGTCCAAAGAGGGTGCATACAACTCCATTGAGTCCAATTATTGATCTAGGACTTGCGAGAACGTTTACTGTGTCTTCATTGACTTGCACAGAGGTGTTACTAGTGTACAAACGGTGGACTATTGGCCTCTCAAATAATAAAGGTTGTTCACATACAATGTTCCTTTTGACGTTGTACCAATAGTTGGGGGAAATGCTTTTGCTGCCTCATTTCGCCTCATGAGATCTTTGTGGAATTAGATCATCTCTGCCAAGTGGATCACATTAAAGTTTATTGTTTTAGAAAAGCCAGAAATCAGTAGAAGATCATTCGATTATTCATTTTTTGATACGTCCAACCAAATAAAGAGATTTTTTTCAATCGGAGGTTGCGAATCCCATTTATATTTGAAGCAACCCATGTCTATAGTTCCAAGCCAGCACATCTGTACAGTTGGTTGTGTGATACGAATGACTTTAACTGGCATTTATCTGGCAGTTTTATGGTTGGCAATCAGCGATGGTTTTCATTGGAGATAGCATCTCCAGACTGTCAGCCTCCGCGTTATATCTAAAATTAAGCGAGTCTCCAAGTGTGTCTCTAACAAAACGTGCGCTCTTTTCTCTTGGAAATTCATAAAATTTCACCTGACACATTACAACTTGTTGTGTGCCACGAAAGGCTATGTTCTTAGTCATGATTGCATCTTGGTTTAAAGGTTAGAAACCACTCGTAAGAGGTTGTTTCCTATCTTGAGCAAAAATGGTTGATGAGGATATCCAGCCTCTTGTCTGTGACAATGGATCTGGTATGGTTAAGGCAGAATTTGCTGGGGATGATGCTCCTCATGCAGTTTTGTCCCAGTATTATTGGTAGACCAAGGCACATGGGCATCATGGTTGGTATGGGGTAGAAGGATGCATATGTTGGTGATGAAGCCCAATCAAAGCGTGGTATTCTATCTCTCAAATATCCAATCGAGAATAGTATTGTGACCAATTGGGATGATATGGAGAAGATTTGGCATCACACATTCTACAATGAGCTCCGTGTAGCTCCAGAGGAGCATCCTGTTTTTCTCACAGAGGCACCTCTTGATCCAAAGGCTAACCAAGAGAACATGACACACATGATGTTTGAGAATTTCAATGTGCCTGTCATATATGTTTTAGTTGCCTGAGGAAGTGTTTTTCTGCTCGTCGTGGCAGAGCCTCCAGTTTTTTTCCCTAGGATGTGTTTTGTTGCTCATCATGGCAAACAGAAATAACCGAGTCTGCACACTATCTCATTAATTTGATTTGAGAAATGGATGGAGAGCATGGTCGTGGAAGACTTCGTGCACCTCTGATGTGGTTAGTCCACAACAATGGTGAGAATCATGAAGATTCAGCGTGACAATTTTGGGCAAGGGAAACATAAAGTCCATGTCCGATGGTGCTACAGGCTAGAAGAGACCAAGGTCAGGAGGCATCCCTTCCAGGGCGAGAATGAGTTGCTCCTTTCAAATAGGGAAACAGTGGAAGAATGGACATGTGTATTGGGGCCCTGTAACGTACTCATATTGGAAGATTCCATGAAACAATCTGTCGTAGGAGATGGGTTTATCTACTTCTGGAGATTCCTCTACGAAACAGAGAGCGGGAATTGTTATAGGATGGATAGTGTATAGTCTTCACTCGTTGCTAAATCTGATGGTACAATTCTAATCATGCGAATGAATGTGTCGATGTTGAGCATGAAAAGAAGTCATTGGATTATTGACCAATGATGAATGTCGTTAACGAAACATATGCAACTTCTCCTTCACAGATGATTTTTTATCGTCTATTTAGATGATATATTGATATTTAGTCGAATATGGGAAGATAATATAAAACATGTCAAAACAGTCTTTGAACTCTTGAAAAAGGAGAAGTTGTATATCAAAATATCTAATTGTGAATTTGACAAAACTTCTCTAGTATATTTTGGTTACATTGTAGGGAATGGTCAAATAAAGATAGACCCTGCAAAAATAGAAGTCATTTTGAAATGTCCCAAGCCAACTACTGTCATAGAAGTCAGGATATTCTTAGGAGGAGTACAGTACTGGAGGAAATTCATTGCTAATTTCTCTTACATAGCATCTCCTCTACATGCATTAACAAGTGTGAAAAAAGTCTTTCAATGGGGAGGCAAGCATAAAAAGGCCTTTGAAACATTGAAGGAAAATATAAGCACTACACTTCTTTTGGCTCGGCAAGATTTGCATCAACCATTTGTGATTCACACCAATGCAAGTGGATATGCCATGAGAGCAGTCTTGATGCAATGAGGTAAACTTGTATGTTATCATTCTGATACTTTCACTCAAATTGTAATTAACTACCCAACATATGATAAGGAATTGTATGCATTGGTACACATTGTGAATAAATGGAAGCATTACTTAATTTGAAAGGAGACTAATTCATACATATCATCAACCATTACAGTATTTGCAGTCACAGACCAAGCTACAACAACCATGACATTTCAGGTGGATGGGTTTCTTATAGCAGTTTCATTTGGTTGTCAAGTATAAGAAAGGTATTCATAATAAGGTTGCAGATATGTTGTCAAGGCCATTTATTAATGCATCGACAATATTAAGGTATAATCCTTTATCTCATGAAATTTATGTTCAACAATATGCTAAGGATGATGATTTTAAATATGTATATGATGCATTAACTCATGGAAATCAACAGTCAGATTATTATATGCATGAAAAATTGTTATATAATCTTGGAAAGATTTGTATACCCAGGGATGAAAGAGTAAATGTAATTAGAGAAGTTCAAACATCTCTCATTTCTGGAAATTTTGGGGTTGGTAATACAGTAGCACAGTTGCATATATGTTGTTATTGGCCTCAAATGAATGAAACAATTTCCAAGTATATCAAAGGGTGTGTTATGTGTGACACAAGCAAGCCTATCAACAAAAAGTTGGGATTATATACACCACTTCTAGTACCTTCTCATCCATGGGAAAGCATCTCTATGGATTTTGTAGGGGGTTTATTGATGTCCACAACAGGTCATGATTATATATATGTCATCATGGATAGATTCAATAAGATGTGTATTCTAATTCCATGCAAGAAACATGTCGCAACTGAACAAGTAGCACATATGTTCTTTACTAATGTTTGGGTTCATTTTGGGTTGCCTACATTTATTATATCATATCGAGATTCTCTATTTTTGGGAAAGTTTTGGTCTCATTTGTGGGAGCTCATGGACACTAATTTAAATAAGAGCATACACTAATTTAAATAAGAGCACATATTTTCATCTGCAAACATATGGACAAACAAAGGTTGTAAACAAAACAATGGTACATCTACTCCGAGGATATTGCAACAAGCATCCTAAGTTATGGAATGAACAATTACCTTATGTAAAGAATTCTTATAATCATGCAATGCATTCTTCTACTTAGAAAAATCCTTTTGAAGTATGTTTGGAGTATTTTCCTAAATCACCTATGGAATTTTCTTTTGGAGAAGTAAGTAAAGAGGATGAACAAGATGATACAGACAAAGCTAAAGGGTTCATTCAGAAGATCTAGCAGGTACATCAAGCAGTACAAGAACAATTGGAGAAAATCCAAGCTAAATACATGATCCAAGTGGATGTTGGTGGCCACCCACCTATTCCAACTGGCACAAAACAATCTTTTGGTAACTTACTATTTTTAGCAGGTTTTCAGTTCCTAAACTTCTGGGGCCATTTTCAGAGCCTAAATGAAGATTTTCATGATCAAGCACCTCAATGATAGTTGAAGGCTTTGATTCATCCCCTAAAATGAATCTCCTAGAAGATACATTTCCAACGATCTATCATGCACCCCAAACGAATATTGTATGCCAAAGTTACGCAACCGGGAAGTTGATACACCAAACTACCCAAAACGAGGTCCACGAAAACGTTGGCTTTTAATCTTCCAGGGTTAGGGTTTTGGATTTTATTTATGTTCAAAAGGTCTTTAGAGCCTCATTGTAATCCATCTTCTTGTGAATGTGAGTAGCCGTCACATCTCTTCTCAGAGATATGTTGTCACCATTCTAGCGAGTCTTTCACTCTGTATTTCTACAGTTTTGTACATTTCGTTCATTAATAGAAATTGTGTATTACCGTATCTCTATGTTTATGGTTGCATCTCTGATATATTTTTGTTATATTATTGGATATACACGATATATATGTACATTTATTTATTGTATTTACGCTCTCATTTCGTGTCGAAAATAATCCAGATCAATACAAGGTGAGGCATGACAAACATCAGGTTGATCATTAGTTCAAAGTCGTTGATCAAGTATGGTTACATGTAACACCCATCTAGGATGTTAGGAAATTAATCATCACTTGAATACATACACAATAACAACTTTGTTTTAGCATAATTTCATTGATTTTCATTTACACATTTCTTCCACATTTTCTCAATGATAAATCTAGATAACATGATGAAATAAGTAATATGTTAACTCTATGATTTAGAACTTAAAGAAAAAGTATATACAAAATATCAATAACCAAATACCACCAAAAAATACCTCCTCCTTAGCTTGTCGAATCTCATTGGTTGTAATGTAGCCCTGAGCACTTCCAAGCATTCTTTTCCCGCTTGCCTAGAGTGAAACAATGGAATCCTCCCTGCCAACTAGGATCCTAGCTGGATTCCTAGCTCCAAGAAACCTTTCGATTTCTTGGCCCTCCGTGCCCGTGACTCCAAGAACAGCGAAACACAAATGCTCAAAGAAAACTATCACAAGAATTATATCTTCCAAGAATTTCACAAACTCCCATCCTCCTCAAACCTCTCCAATCCCCCCTATTTATCAAGTTTTCATACACCCTTCCCCAAGTCTCCTCAACCACCCTCATTATTATCCATCAACCTCCCTTATCTATATTTTTGGGAAAAGATTAAAATAAAACTAAAATATAAATGACTTTCATTAAACAACAATAAAATAAAAGAAAAGTCTTTCTTCTCATGCTAGCTAATAAATGTAATTTGACAATTTTCCCCAAAATGAATATAACACCCCACCATGCTCATTCAATTCATCACACCCACCATCTATCAAAGTCAAGAAGGTATTTAATGCTTCTAGATATTTTGTATGCACTATAATTTAATATTCAATAAACATTCAATTAAATAATTAATAATTTACTTTAATAATTAATACATTAATTAATTGTACTAGTGTACATGGGTAGGGTATGTGTGCATAGCTAGCGGACACATATCCCATGTATGTACTAATGATATATGATCACCAAGACATGCAGGACAACAGATCAAGTAATGCATCATTTAATAATCTTTAACGAACAAAATTACACCAATTCATCAATAACTCATTATCATACTTAAAATATCAATAGGAAATCAAAGAGAGTTTTAAACATGGTAGGAACCAAGTGAGTAAACAATAGTGGCATCTCTAATCCTCAATCAGTATTTCGAACTATCATCAAAGCATCTTTCCTTCCTAACCTACTTCCATCTTCCATCCTATCCTTTCCTTTGTTGGACTAAGCTGGAGCATCAACTATATTGACCTAACTCCAGATAGAACCCGTAAGTGGAAGTGTCATACATCTCGACCAAGCTTCCCCAACAGGAAACTAGTAGTCGCCATCACACGTCTAGGGGAGCGTGACTTCACACAACCCTCCCACGACTCTAGGTTTCGGAGGATAAACGATGGGAAATACCTCCACCCCTCCTTATAGAACTAGGGTCAACACCCTATATCGAGCCATACTGTGCAACTACTATTCTTAGAGTCACGTCATCAAACAATCACTCTAGGCAAGTTGTGTGTCCTTTCAAAACCACACTCACCACAAATCATAGCAATATTTTGAATCATAAATTAAATAATAAGTACAACATATAGCATATACTATCTTCTAGATGTCTACAACATCCAAGTCACCTCAACACTATAGTCATTTGGCTATCGCATAGCTCATTAACCTGTAAGTTAATCCACCAATAACTCATATCTATGCATATACATAATAATCTCGTATAAGGATCCATATCTGTATTGACGTTCAATTTAATAACTGCATGTTTATTTTTATCATGTCTGGCATCTATTATGCATTCATATCATAACTTGAACTAGTATCCATGTACCTAAATTCCACATTTTAACTTGCATGTTTTAAACAAATCGAAGAGCTATCATCTTCATGAGTATATAACAATGAAAATAATATCATGCAACATATAAAATATATGTACATATCTCAAATATTTATTTCAAACTAATTGAGCCCAAACAAATGTTAAGAATTGAATTACTAAGATGAGTAAACAGTCCATCTTCTAGCTCCCGAAAGGTCAAGATATGGGGCGTTACATTACATATCATCAAGGATAGAATGAAAGGTGAAGGGAAAAATCTAAGTCCAATATGATATGGTCCATTCAATATCTTAGAGAAGATTGGTACTAATGCCTTTTGTTTGGATCTACCTGCGTAAATGCAAATGTATTTAGTGGTAAATGTTGAGAATTTGAAGCTTTGTGAGCCTTCTATGATTATGGATGAAGATGAAAGTATTCAAGTTACAACAATTGATGATTTTTATCTAGAGTATTTGGACGAGATACAGGAAGATGTTATTCTTGACATAAGAATCAAGACTTCACAGTGAGGTGATGTGGAATATCTTCGAGTTTGTATTAAAGGGGTAAAACCAATTAAACCAAAATGGATGGAGATTGAAAGGCTGGGGGATATTTACCCTCACTTAGTTGTTGAGTAATCAAAATTTTTGGTGGTCCAAAAGGATTCCAATGGGGAGGAAAGATCCAGGAGGATCCAGGAATGATCACAAAGGTCCAAGAGGATTTGGAACACTCATAGAGGTCCATAAGGATTCAAAAATGCCTAAAATTCAATCATCCCAAATGCTCTAAAAAATTCCATCATTTCATATCTATCGAAGATATCTTTCTAACGGTGCAAAAATCACCTCAAACATAGTTCGTATGAAAAATTTATGGTCGGTCAAAATTTGAGTCAACTAGAGAAAAAAGGCAAAAGTCAAAGGGTCAAGGTGACACGTGTCACCACTAAAAGGGTGACACGTGGAATTAACACACAAGTAGTTGGTGACGTGGTATGTCTTGTTGGAAAGTGACTCATCATTCATACATATAGGTGGACTAATCATTTATCAACACATGGAAATGATAGACCAATAAGAGGCTGCCACGTGGCAACCTCCCATCGACCATTATGGTTAAGGTTATGTAAACTTTTATGAGAGTCTGGAGGATCAAACCTATGACCTCCTAATACCTTACCAAATGTCTTTACCATCACACGAAAGCATTATTTCTTAACCATATATGTGGGCATATATGTTTAACCTTGGTATAAGGTTTAGCACGTGAAAAAAAAGGGTCGAGGGCCTAAGCCCTTGAACCTGGTTATATTTATTGTAATGTGACCATAATAATCGCACAGAGGTTTGTTTAGAACTATGGTTAAAATCATATAACAAACACACCGCATATATCCATACATTATAACAACACACCAACAAAGGAGGGGATCATAGAGGATGGAACCCACGACCTCCCCCAAATAATTCCATGCCTTAACCATTGCGCCAAAGGAGCCTCTTGTTAAGGCATGGCCACAACCTTATATTTAATTCCAACCATAAAATTTGGATGGAGGTTAACGGGCCTGCACCCTATTTAATGGAACATGGACCGAGAAGGATACACACTCATAATTATGCAGAGTACGGTCTTGAAGAACATTCCTGAGGGTAGATAGACTTAGAGGATGCATCGTAATGTGTGCCACAGGGTTCCAACACTAAATTTTAAGAAATTTATATTTATTTTTCACTATTTTTCACAAGGAATTTAGTGGTATACTATGTTTTTGAGTTTGAGAAACATATAAAAAGGTCATTGTAAAACGCAAGAATTTGAGCATTAATAAAGAGGTCTCTATTGGAAGAAGACCCGAAGATGTAGCCCGAATCGGGTGAACTCTATTATCAAACTTGTGTATGTGATTTTAATATTGTTGTTCTATTTACACTTAGTTATTTTGCAAGGTGTTTATCAATAAAGCGTATTTGGATAGACAAGTATTTCACATGTAATTTGCAAGGAGTCAAATGATCATTTTTATTTTGAAGATCAAGTAGATATTATTATGTATTAAATATTAAAAAGCATCTAAGGTTTTTTTGGATCAATGATATTTACAATTTTCATTCTCCTAGCTACTTCTAAACCTAATACCAAAGCTTCATATTCACATACATTATTTGTGGAGTCTGTTTCAAATTGCAATCTAAAAGAAAATGGAAACAACTTCCCAGAAGGTGAAATTAAAAGTATACCTTCTTTAGAACCCTCCAATGAAGAGGCTCCATCAAAATACATTTTCCACATCCCATTAACAAGCTCATCCTTCTTAATAAAAAGAGTATTTACCATTTTAGTGTAAAATTTTGGTTCATTATTTACATATAGAATGAAACAAGCCAAGTCTTGATCTTTTGAATAGACAAGATAATTATTGGGATGATCGAGGTCACTGATTATGTAAGCAAGTTTAGTTTCCCTATAACGTCTCTTGGTTTCTCTACCAAAAACTGGAATAGTGGCATATGTCATGTACATTTGTAATCAGCTACCTAATTTTCTTTCCCAAGATCTAGATAAAAGCATTCCATTGTCCACAGGTACATCTGCCACAACTATATCCATCAAAACACTTTTTACAGGGATTTGGGCTAAATGTACTACAAGATCTTTGATCATCCCTAAAATTATAAATTTTCTTGCATCAAAGGAATACAGTTCATGATATGGTCTTGTGATTTGTAAACCCGTATTTTTCATTACTATTTTATGCATTAAATTCCGAGAAGCGCCTGAATCTAGCATGCAATTGTGTAAAAGATGTTCATGAATAGTCAAGGAAATATAAAATGGTGCAATTGTTTCTCCTCTTTCCTTAATATGAGGACCAAACATTCTAGTAGTCTTTCATCCTTCAGATTCAGTGTATTAGGATGAGTTTTTGAAATCTAACAATTAATGATTTTCAAAACTTGTTTTCAATAAACGATATGTTTTGCAATTTTTAGCAAAGGAATAGGAATCTTGATCTTTTTCAATTCATTCTCTAAATTGAAGGAACTACTTAATTTCTATGTTTCTTTGTGTTCTGCATCTGTTTTCTTAGCTGCTTTTTGATCATTTTTTTTTAACTGAAATTTCCTTTCCTTTATATTTATTTTGTATTTTGTTTGGTTGAACTTGATTATTTGTTTTAGTTGTATTTATAGTTGCCCTTGGTATAAGGTCATATTTTTTATGAAGTTCGGCTTGTAAGGCATTTGATAGAACCCTATATTGAGATGATGATGTATGTGTTTGGTTATTGTTATCATCTTCATTACAATATGAGTTGATGCTCAAGGATTTCTCATATTCATATTGTGTCACATGCACATCAAAAAGGTCATCTTCCATCATATTCATTTCCTCATCAATATCTTCAAATTCTTCTCCCACAATGTTATCAACCAAATTTTCATTTTTTATAGGTGTTTGTATTGGTTGATCCTCATTTATTCTTTCTCTTTGTAAAACTTGGGGAGGGTTGAAGGGACTTCTAAACTTATTTGGATTTCTATTATCGGGCCTTCATCTCTGAGTTTTCATTCTATCCATTTTATTTGATAAACTTTAATTATTCTGGACATTTCTTCAATTTTATCCTCTTGATTTTTTTAGTCCCGTATGTTGGTACCAACTTGTTCCTTTTGTTTTCTTTTCTCTCGATTTCCCGAGTCACTTATAAATCTAGCATTTCTTGATGCAATCATATTGGATTCAATTTCTATAGTATCATCTTGCATATTAGTTAAGGTAGTATATCTTCTCTCTCTGATTAATAAGGAAAATTTTGGATCAAAGGAGCCAGCGAAAGTAACTTTTACAGTTGGTTGTGAAGGATTGACATCTGCATGGATTTTATTATAAATTTTATTAAATATTTTAATGAAATATAGAACAGATTCATTATGTTTCTTTTTTAAACTCCCAAACTTAGTCAAGAAATATAAATGATCCTTCTTTTCATCCCATTGCCTAAGGAAAGCAGATTCTAGTGCATCCCAAGAATAAATGGAATTGGGAAGTAAACCCTTAAACCATGTCCTCACCTCACCTTCAAAAGTTCGAAAAAATATCCTCATATGCACATATTCATGCTCAATACCTTGATTATCTGTGAAATAATCAAATGATGATAAATGTTCTAGATTTGTAACCTCATCTTCCCCATTAAATTTGGGTAATAGTTTAAAATAATTGTTAAGAAAGTTGTGCATATTTTTGGGAAGGTTTAAAGGGTCATATCTAGCAACAACTTTAATAAAGATCGTAGGTGGAGGTGGTGGGGGTGATTGTTGTTGTTTAGGTTGTTGGCTTGCCGTCACTAAATTCTCAATTAATGACTGTGAGTTTTTAGGAGTGAGTGGATTAAAAAATACTTTATATTCATTTTCTTCTAGAAGAGCCTTTCGAAAATTCCTTAGAGAAATCACAGGAGCATTTTTTGGATAATATATAGGATAAGGAATTTGAGAGACCACATGATAGTGTTTAAGGGATAAAACAATATAATGTTTAGGAAATATTTTAAGAGATTCGTTTACCAAAACTACAAGTGAAATATTCGGAGAATTTGGAGTAGAATGTTTACGAGATACTAGAAGGGAATGTTTAGGAGAGGTTAAGGAAAAATATTTGGGAGAATATCCTAAAGTAATAGAACATTTTCCTTTTGATTTGGGATCAGAGGTGTAACATCTTGGTTCTAACCCTTATAAACTATAATGTATTATGTAAATATGACTTAGGTTGGTGAGCCAGAGTGCCTAGAAAATGTAACACTTCCTATACATTAAAAAAATACACCATTGGCTGCAAGACCGACGAGGACAAAAGAGATGGGGGACTATGATTCCACGAGAGAGGGGGATTGAGGGGACATGTCCTGTTATTATTATTTGATTTACCCATAATTGATTTTATGGAGAAGAGGGGGTTACATGAGCTTATTGGGAGGGAGGCCATGTGCCTCTTGACTTCATGTAATTATTTAAACATCCCTTGGGGGTTGTTTTGGGGTTGTTCTTCCTCTTCCCATTGGTTCACTTGTTATTTTTCCTCTTCACTCACTATTGCTAGTTCGTGTGCTCTTGGGATGAGCATGGAAATGAATGGCAGGAAGAGGAGAGCCATCGTTGAATGGTTGTAATGATTTACTGATCATTCCAGGAGAGATTGAATGCCTGTATGCATGAACTTCATGGAAATTCGGATGGAACTGTCCACAACTGAGAGTCCTTGGAATTTACAATAGGGAGATTTCCTGACCAGTCACACTGGAGCCCTGGAGAGAAATGGAACAGCCTCAGGGACTGCATGGAAGAGAAAGGTGTTCATTTCTTGGGGTTCTGTAGGTTGAGGGGGGGAGAGAGCTGGAAATTAAGATTGTTGTGAGGTTGGGAAACCTGAGAGCTACTTAGCCAACTACTATTTATTTAGACTTGGCCTAGGACCCATCCTTATGGATTCATAGCCCTGGATCAGGGGTGACCTGTTGTTGAGAGTAAATGAACAACAACGTCTATGGTTGGGTGGAATGTCCTTGGTCTGCAGCTAGTTGGTGAACGTTTACATGCAAAGATAAGTGCTCTTTGTGTTTTATGTTTAATGTATTCCGTTGTGTATTTAATTATCTCTGAGATATGTCTTCTAATGTGCATGATTGCTGGTTATTTGTTGTGCATGGCACAATGTTTATCTATTTTATGTTGTGGCATGGATTTGTCTTATGCATGTGGTCTGCATGCTCCTAACATTGTTGAGAAACCCTTTTTCTTTGAACTAGAGATCAGAGAACTAAGTCTTGGGACTGTAGTGTGCCTAGACTACGAGTGGTTGGCTGTGTTGCAACCTGTTTAAGTGGCGTATCCCGGCCTCTAGGTGGTCGGGTATGTTACAGATTGGTATCAGAGACTCTGGTTGAAACACCAGGCCAATATTGGCTGGGTCTATTGGTCAGAGTCTTGTGGTTCAGATCAAATTTTGACCGTGAACTTGAAAAACTCAGGAGGAATGGCATTGCAGAATCTACGTAGGATTTAGGGGTTCAAAGGATCATAACCGTCCCCCTTAAAATTCGGGAGTGATCACCACTATAGGATCAAGAGAGATCTGAGATCATTGGATCGAAGGACAGGTGAACAGAGGTCGTTTGATGTAAAGGAAGCAAGGGTTAAGGTCACAACCGTCGGATCCCATGGGATATCGAGATCAACGGACAAGAGGCATTGCGGGTAACCAAGTTGCATGGGAGATAATTTCCCAAGGCGGTCCCGCAATCCAAACCATGGTTTCACCAAGGGGTTATGTGTCATCATCATGCGAATGGTGGGGCGAAACGCGGGTTACTCCAAACTGTCAATGCGTGCCCCCACAAATTGAAAGGCATGTAGTGATGTGACATGTTAGTACTCAAGTGACGAACCTTTGAAGAGAAGAAGTAGTTGGGGACCGTCGATATGTAGGAGGACACGCATCAACCGATCGTGTGCTCCAGGTGAAAGCACTTCGGGAAAAGGCGAGCAAGGAGAAGTTGATAATTGAGATTTTCGAACCCTGGAGATCTGAAGTGAATTGCAGTCATCTGATCCAGGAGGACACGCGGCAGAAATCCACGCACTTCAGGGAAAAGAGAAGGTTGAGAGTTGAGTTCTCTGAAGTATGAAGACCCGAAGAAATCGTAGTCGTCGATTCGTGGGAAACACGCTTCAGTAGATCGCGAGCTTCAGATAAAAAGATTTCGAAAAAAAGTTGAAGTTTGAGTTTTCTGAAGTCCGAAGGCCCGAAGAAATAACAGTCGTTGATCCTTGCAGCAGTAACTTCCGAAGTCCCGAAGTCCAGGGTTAATATGGGTCGTCGGATAAGGGAGACACATGGAGGCAGTTTGGCCGGTTCAGGAAATCAGAGTTCGGGAGAATTGGAAGTGTGCTAGTGTGGAAACTCCTGAAATCTTGAAGCTCGAAGAGTCGAAGTGGTGGAGCATGATGACATCACCAGGAGGTGATGTGGACCCCGGAATTTCCGAAGTGACATGGCTTGCGGACGTCACCGGGGATGACGTGGACACATGGGATGTGCACCATGTGTAAGTAAGTTTTGAGCATGTAGATGATTGAAATTTCAGATAGGACGTGACACGTGTCACCCACCTAATTGGACCATATGTCTGCTTTCATTATTTATTTACGTGGCGACGGATCGTGGACTCCGAATAAATTACTTCGAGACTTTTCAGTTGAGAGTTGAAATTCCTGAAGCCTAGAGAGCCAGAGACCGAAGTAAACAGAGACTGTTGGATCGTCCGAAGTAGACCTGAATCGTCATATCAAGAGAACATGTGGAGTGAAGCTATGGATTCCGGGTAAGGACCCGAAGTAAACATCAACTACCGGATCGTCCAAGGTAGACCTGAATTGTCAGATCAAGAGAACAAGTGGCGTGAACCTATGGATTCTGGGTAAGGACCCAAAGTAAACGTTGATCGTCAGATCATTTGAAGTAATTCCCCACTGTCCAATTCAAAAGGACGCGTGGCAGAATCTCGTGTATCTCGAGGAAAGAAAAGTTTGAGATTTGAGAATTTTGAAGTTCGAAATTCTGAAACAAACACAACCGTCGATCTGAGAGAGGTAAATATGAACTCTTGGTTCCCAAGAGGTAGATCTTGGTCGCCTGTTTAGATGCATCGTCAAGATCGTGAGTTCAACGGTCACCTCGCATTGTGGGGACGAGAGGTGCTCGGTCTTTACGAAGTCGAGGGCGAGCCGCAATCGAGACCACGATTTTGGAAAAAGGACACATGGTGGATCGAGGTGAATTGAGGGGCGAAAAGTAGTTTGGTTCCAAACCACCTTTGAGCATGCCCGCAATCGCGCATCTACGTGAGGTCACTGCCTAAGGTCACATCTAAGGAGGGGCCAAGAGAAAAAGGATCTAGCACCAAATATGATATTTTTCACAAGGGCGAAGGAGAAGGTCACCGGGGCCATCAGACCTTCGCCAGAAAGCTGGAAGGGCCTGTGTTTAGATACAAAATGAAACCATCAACATTTCAGAGAGATAATTTGGCTCGGGATTGAATACCCTTGACTGGGAGGTCGCGCAGCCTTAGGAGAAGGCAGTCTTCATTAAGAAACAAAGGGAAAAGAAGAGGCAACGCTCAAATCAATAAGCTCGTGGTTTTGCGCATCTGGTCATATGTAAATGGTTTGAAGGAAGTGCCTCATAAAGACTTAATTCGATGGAGAGTTAACACTAGAATAATACAGGGAATTGATAAAGGGTCAAAATATGATCTGTTTGTGAACTGAGAACACAACAGAAGCATGAGTATGATATAATGAGTCGATCCATGTATGTGATCAACTCATGAAGACAAAAGAACCGACACATAGTGATGATTAAAAAAGAGTTAATTCATATAAAAAGGAAAAATAATATTAATTAAAGAATAATATTATCACTTAAATGAAAAGGTACCTGTAAATTTAATTGACCATTTTTTGTATGATATGTATAGTTCTAACAAGATGGTTGCTTGCAGGTTTATCAGGATTAGAGGTATAACCAGATCAATTCAAGAATAGGATCAGATGTTAGGGTCATGGAGGCATGACTTTGCTTACAAAAGTTGGATGAGGTACTACAAAAGAAAGAATCCTCATATGGGACATGAAGCTAGCAAGTGAATAATTTCATTAATGGGCGTAGAAAGGAAAAGTAAGGCTTCATAGCCTTGAAGGTAGAGATGTGTAGAAAGTTGCAAGATCTATGTGGAAGGAAACAAAGAGCTTAAGAGGTGGTGTGTGAATAATCTCTATGTGCCAAGAATAGGAGTTCCAGGGAAGGATTTGTTAGATATGACTTATCTATTGTCTAAAATATTAAATCAGAGTTCACAGTGGAAGCAAGATGCCAATGTAGAGGAATTGGAATGATATCTCACTTCAAAAGTGGCACTGAATGAAAATGGATTTCCATTGGGGAATCGTACTAAGTGGGAAAGAATGGCCAGGTGGAACATGGTTGGAAAAGTGTTCAGACCCAGGGAACCATAGTGCAAATGAGAAAAATGGGAGCACACAAGGCATCAAGGATCTAAAGGAATTTAAGGACAACCAACTACAACAAAAATAGATAAATAAATAAGTGAATTGAAATAGAAATTCACTAGAGTGCATGAAGCATACAATGAAGTTAAATTGCATATGCATTAATAGGCATGCTAACAGTAAATGCTTGGTGCATATAGATGTGTAATTTTTCACATGTACATGCTTGGATATGCATATAACATGTTGGTGAACTTAGAATAGTCTGTTATTATGAAATAATGTTTGAGTATGACTAAGGATGGATTATGTATTAAGGAAAAATGATACAACAGGGTTAAATATGTGGATGTTGTTGTTTCTTATAATTTCCATCGAGGTGAATACCCATGAGGATGGTAGGAATGGTGATCAAAATGATGAAGGGGGAAGTCTGTGAGCTTCTACAAATATCAGTTGGTCAGATAACAAAAATTAGGTTGGTAACAACCAAGCAGGTATGCATTTAGTTTCCATTGATGCATACATGTTGAAGGGGATCGAGGTAAGGATTCCCTCAGTTAATTTTCAGTATTTAAATTGATATGTAATGGTCGAAATCCCAGAGTGTGTAAGTTTTGTTGATGCTAAAATGCACTCAGATAAAATGTCAGATGCATATTATGTTATTATTGGTTATGGGATCATAACTAGATAATTCAGGAGACATACTCCTTATATAACAATGAATATCCATAGAGTTAGTCACATGTGAGACCATAATATGGTTGGATATGGAAGGGCTATAGAATTATGTGAGTGCTCGATAGTATCTACTGTATATCTGATGTTTGGGATTGCAACCTCTTTTCCAACACTGAAGATCACTTAAGGATTATATTCTTGGTGTTTTGTTTGGGTGGAAAATGAAGGTAACCAAATAGTTAGGAAAGTAGTAGGAAGTGTGTGGCTGATGTGTTGAATCGTTGGGCAAACCTTCCAACTCATCATGGTGGAATACATGACATATTTATGTGGTATTATGTAGTCAATGCATGGATGCATTGTGTAGATGTGACCACGGGTATTGGCACATTGATTGTTATATTATTAACTGTGCCATTATGAAAAGTCTATGTGACTAATAATACATGTGTATGTAATGATGAGTTCATTCCAATTGATAGTTGGATTAAGATAAGTAATTGAATTGTAGTTGTAAAAAATTCTGAGAGCACTTTGTGATTTTGTTTTGAATCATTTCCATGAGAATATATGTCTTGTACATGAGATAGTGACAATTTGTTTGGCTGAGGAATGTTGAAATTGCAGGAGGAAAGGGGTCTTGGATATGGCGGTGTTGTAAGACCATAAAGAAGACCAATGCCTATTACTGCAAGAGTCAAATTGTTATGAGCAGAAGCTCATTTCTAGAATTTTTGTTTTTCTTATATAAAACAGTTTTGGGAATTATGATTTGATAATTACTGACAAATTGTTTTGGCCGAATGTAAATTGAAGAAATTGTAGGTAGAATGGTCTTGGATATGGCAGGAATGTAAGCCCATAAGGAAGACTGATATCTACAGTTGCATAGCCAACCATTATGAGCAGAAAGATCATGCTTGGAAAATTTCATTTTCCTGTATAAAACAGATTTGACATTTATGTATGAAATGGTTATAATGATATCTCATGATGACTATATGTGTATAATACATATGATATGTTGGATATGCAAGCTGGAAAGCATGGAAAAGGCTATTTTTGTGACATGAGAACCCTGTGTCCCTAGAAATATTCTTGTGCAAGAAAACCTTGGTCAGGCAAGATGGATCGCCTGAGGGATTGCATAGCAGAAAAGGGGATGCTTGAGCCTGGGCCTGGAAGGTGAGTGACCGCAAGGAAGAGGAGACTTTGATAGCTCTTTATTGGGGTCATGCACACAATGGGTATGTCAGGGAAAATAGTGAGCCAAGTTAACAAGACAACCATATGGATGTAGATCCATGAACCACACAAATAAGTATTGTATTTGGATTATGAAAATTTACTCTTACAATATGATAAATAATGAGAATTTTATGCACAAATTTTGAACTGATATGCTCACTAATTTGAAATATTGTAGAAAAATGATGAATGTTGAAGATCTAGAAAAGTACCAGAAAATGAGAGAAAAGAAGGTGATGTTGTAGAAACTAAATGACAAAGGCATGGAAGGAAGAAAGTCCAATGGACCTGCTACAACTGGAGTTCTGGAACCCACAACTCAGAAACTTCCAGGCCGAGTGCACTGAAGTCAGGGAGAAGTGGAACATCCTGAGGGACTACATGGAAGAGAAAGAGGTTCATTTCTTTGGATTGTGCAGGGTTGGGAGGGAAGGAGAGCTTGTTGGTTGGAACTGCTACCAGAAATATAAATCATGAAGAGCATCATACATTTTTTGGGTCAGAATGCCTATGCATACATGTTTTAGGCCAGACTGCCTATGTATGTAATATTGAGCTAGATTGTCTGTGTGAATTAAGGCCAGAGGGCCTAGAATTGTAATGTTAATAACATTGGAATGGTGTTGTGTACTGAGGAAACTGCCAAAATAAGGGGAGGGGGATGTAACATCCTGGTTCTAACCCTTATAAACTATAATGTATTATGTAAATATGACTTAGGTTGGTGAGCCGGTAAAGTTGAAAAGGGGCCAGAGTGCCTAGGAAATGTAAAACTTCCTATACATTAATAAAATACACCATTGGCTGCAAGACCGAAAAGGACAAAAGAGATATGGGGCTATGATTCCACAAGATAGGGGGCTTGAGGGGCTAAGTCTTGTTATTATTATTTTGTTTACCCATAATTGATTTTATGGGGAAGAGGGGGTTACATGAGCTTCTTGGGAGGGAGGCCATGTGGCTCTTGTCTTCATGTAATTATTTAAACATCCCTTGGGGGCTGTTTTGGGGTCGTTCTTCCCTTGGTTCGTCCCCTTCTCACTGGTTCACTTGTTCTTATTCCTCTTCATTCACTACTACTAGTTCGTTTTCTCTTGGGATGAGCATGAAAATGAATGGCAGGAAAAGGAGAGTCATCGTTGAATGGTTGTAATGATTTATTGATCATTCCAGGAGGGAATGGATGCCTATGTGCATGAACTTGATGGCAGTTTGGATGGAACTATCCATAGTTGAGAGTCCTTGGAATTTCTAGTAGGGAGATTTCCTAACCAGTAGCACTAGAGCCCTGGAGAGAAATGGAACAGCCTCAGGGACTACATGGCAAAGAAAGGTGTTCATTTCTTGTGGTTGTGCAGGCTGAGGGGGAAAGAGATCTGGAAATTAGTATTGTTGTGAGGTTGGGAAACTTGAGAGTTACTTAGCCAACTACTGTGTATTTAGACTTGGCCTAGGACCCGTCCTTGTGGATTCATAGCTCTAGCTCGGGGGTGACCTGTTGTTGAGAGTAAATGAACAACAATGTCTATAGTTGGGAGGAACATCCTTTGTCTGCAGCCAGTTGGTGAACATTTACTTGCAAAGATAAGTTATCTCTATGTTTTCTGTTTAATGTATTCTGTTGTGTATTTAATTATCTCTAAGATATGTATTTTAATGTTCATTTCTGCTGGTTATTTTAATGTTATGTTAGGATTTAATTACTAGTCTTTAATACTTGAAGATCAATATTTGAGGGCACAATTTCTATGTTTCAGATAATTAAATCTTTAAATGAATAAAGGAACAATTAAGAAGGAAAAAAATGAATGTAAAATAATGTATTTTCTTTGATAAATATTATTATACCCTTAGAGTAGAAAAAGATATTACAGAATATGTATATGAACTGAAATTATAAAATGAATAGAAAGGAACAATTATCTTCTATTCAAAAGGAATAGTAAATTAAGCTCAAGTCATGTCAATACTCACATTATATCTGAGAAGTATGTAGCTTTAATGATTCCTTTGCAGTTGCAATAGTAGTGGTTGTACTAAATTATCACAATTATAAAATCAGATACATTCAAGAAGAGATTGTGGATATGGAGATAACATTAATAACATGAATTGCATGAACTGAGACATAGAAATTTAGAATCACTCAAAGCCTACAAAATTTTATTAAATATATGGTCTTTTCATGAGGAAAAAATATCATTTGCATCGAGTCTCTTTTAGAATTTTATACAGATTAGATTGTAACTAGATGTGGTTATTTGATCCTATTTCACATATTTTCAGATACAAAGAGATATTTGACTCCTAAAAATAGGAAGATCTAGAAGACAACTTTTCAAATCCATGATTTTGTTCAATTGTCTTGATGACTCATTTAGTTAACAACTAGATGAGAGGCTTCAATTTTTTTCTTAATGGATAGTTAAATGACTTCATTTTGTTGTATGTGATATCTAACTTAGTATACTTCTCATACGTAGGAGGGCTTGAAAATAGATTTTTTATTTTCCAGAGTAAATACAAATCATCTATGACCAAATCCACAATAGTTTGTTCTCTCAAAGTGTCGATCATTCCTTGAAATTTATCTTAACTTTCTCTGATTTTGAATAAAATCTTGGACTGTAACTTTCAAATGATAGGAGCTTCCCTTTATCATCCCATGATGAAGGAAGTCCCATTTTTACTAGATTTTCAAACTTGTTGGTAAATGATTCAATATTTATTTTCAACATTATACATTTATTTTGATCTTGTTGTAGCAAATTTATTTTTGGGAAAATATTTTTAACCTCCATCACCATTGTGGTTTTTTCCTTCACACCTTTACTTTTTATTACTTCTCTGGAATTGGAGTTTAGGAACTTAATAATTCTGGTAGCAACCTGATTTCTAGTTCCTAAATCTTGGAATTCTTTCTTTATAGTTTCATATGCTTCATCTATCAAAAATATTTCTTCATCAATTATTTTGAAGTAATTCCAAATCTTGCCAACTTCAACAATGATTTCATCCCAGATAATGTGTCTAGCTCCTATCAAATATGGTTTTCTAGATAATTTATGTTGTAACTGTTCGATGTTTGTTTGCATATTTTCTTTCAACTTCTAGTATTCCCCAATAATTTTATCCATATCCTTGATTTCTTCATTCTGTGTTGAAATTGTTTTCTTCAGCTTGTCAATTTCAGCTACCTTTAGGTTCAAGTATGTTAATTCTCTTGATGATCAATCTATTGGATCTGTTGACTCTGTGGCATGTGATAAGGAACTTCCATTGTTCATTATTTCAATCTACTTCTCATACATTTCTATCTAATCTCCCACCTACATCATTTGTTTCAAAAGTTGTTACTTTTCCTTTTGTATCACATGTAACTATGCAGTTTGAACATCATCTATCCTAGGGATATTAAGCATTTTCTTTAGTGCTTATATTTATGTGTCCTTTATTTTCATTAGTTCTTGCACAAATGTTTCATCTTGTGGATTAGCCCCTAGATCCATTACCCACTATTCCAATTCCTCCTCTATTATCTACTTAGTTCTATTGGCCAACTTTTCATTTTTCAGTTGAATTTTGATCTTTTCATTTATAACTTGTAGCTTATTTATTCCAAGGGTAGTTATCATCACATTTTTGTTTGACATCTCTCTAGTTTTTCTATGCGAATCCATTTTATCCAGTGTATGAACTACATTAAGATCAATAGATATGTTTGTAACCTTCTGTTGTTCTTTTGGTTCAAGCACTTCTATACTCAATCTACCCTTTTCCTAATCCACAACTGATAGCATTCTTATATGAGATGTCTCTTGGTCAAATATTTTAGGAAGAATGTTTTGTTTAATCTTTGCACCCATCTTCTTGGTAGCCATGAACTTGTGAACATGATCAATATGTTTTGATTCATATGTATCCAATGACTCTTTTCCACTTTTACTTTCTGAACTCCAAGGATTTTATGATGATGACACTTCTACCACTATAGCAGGTTCTCTGATCACTAGTGCTAATTCTTCTTGTGATTCTTGATCTTCATCTTCATTCAATACCTATTTATTTTTCCTTTTTGTTGACATTTCTTCTTCTTATTCTGATATTTTTTAAATTGATCCTATATTCTTTCTTTTTGTATATATTCTCAAATTGTTGAGGGGTCTCTGTCACTAGAGATTTTGAAGGTTGTTCTGAAACTTTTCCTGTACTTGCAAAATACTTTGCACATATTCCCAGTTGTTCTCGTTTTCTAGTAGATCCAGTTGTGCTTTTTGTTGATGTTGATAAGGAACTTGTACGTGTGCAATTATTTTTGAATAAATTACAACATAAGGATCATACACCCATATATCTCCCTGTTGGAAACCCATGTTTTGGAGAAGTTTTTTTCCTACTTGCAAAGCTTCTCTAGTATTGACAATAAAAGTACCAACCTATTTTTTCAATTTAAAACTAGATTTGTACTTTCTAGATACAAAATGAATATGATCAGAGTTTAATATTTGTATAATGTATTCCAATGCAAACAATCTGGGAGTCAAGAAAGTAGGTAAAAGGAAAGGTTGAAGTTCAGAACCATAAACTTTAATTTATGTGTGATTTTCAAAAATGTACCAGTATCCTACTCTCTTGTTAGGACTCTCTTGTAACAGTTTCTTACATTTTGGAAATACTTTAGGAGACATCCCATCATGTATAAAATCATAAGACTTTAACATGAAATAATTAACATATTATGAGAATCCAACATTATGAATCGTTTTCTTAACCAGAGAAGTCGAGTGAATGAATGATATTGGATTACCAATTCCATCTTCAATTTTTAGTTCAAAATGTGAAAAGTGAACAACTTGGGAAAAAACAAAGAGGTAGACAAGGTAGGATTGGTATCTAAAACTTTTGAGAGTTTTGAACTCTAACAATTGATGATGGATCTTATCAGCCAAAAATTGAGTATAGTTGAATTTGGTTAAGGGTTTAACTATGGGTGGAAAAATTGACATCATACACCCTAAAACAAATTCATCAACTACCCAATCATCATCTTTTCCTAAAATTACATAAATCGTCGAAATAATCCATCTCAAAGTTTCAAGAAATGAGCTATATTTAGGAGTAATGTTGTCTGCAGGGACGTCAAGATTATGGCATAAATAAGTTTGTAAAAGAATAACCCTATCCTGAGGATTTCACTCTCTGAAGCATTTGGATAATACAATTTCATTTAGCGTTTCACTATTAGGGTTTAAGGGCTATCTAAACATTTCAAAAATTGAGTGGGGGTTTATTTCAATAAGAACAAACCCATATTTAGAAATAACAACTCTCTTAGAAGGAATGTAGTTTGAAGCACACCAAACCACAAATTCAGGAAATTCATACACTTGGGGGACTAGAAATTTTTCCAAATCAGACTCCCAAGCGTGGTAATGTTCAACTAAATTCCTAAAGCTTTGGACTTCTTGCTAGTGTATTTCGAATAAGTCAAATGATAAAAATGGGTCGAAAGTATTTTTTTTTCTGTCAACTAAATCTTCTTCTTCAAAAATGAGCATTTTTTTAGCTTTGGTTGACTTATATGAATCCATTTTAAATAACGAAAATCTTGGGAATTCAAAATATTTTGAATTACCCAAGAGAAAAATGCTTTAGGATACACTCTGGCTGGATAGCGATTGTTGTTGGTAGGTTGAACTACATTGTCAGTTTTAAACTCTTGTGAAATATGGATTAATCATCGAAATTTCACCTTTAGCCTTTAATAAATAAACTTGAATATGTGGCAATCTCGAATTGGTGGAGAAAAAATAAATTTAAATAATAAAATGTAATTTCACATTTTCGTTCTTTCTCACATCACACGTACACGCATCGATCCACTGTTAATTGCGAGGGGGGAGGGGGTTCTCGAGTGGTTGTGCTAACCATGGAGATGGGGGCACAATTTACTAGCGCGTGACACATCAAAAAGTTGTGAATTGTTGTTAAGTTCTGCAGGCCCCGTACCCTTTGTTAAACATCGAACATGCAGGGAGGGGGGGTGGTGTAATTGAGCGAGGAAAATTGATCAAATATTTGATAGCGTAATCATATTACAAAAAAAAATTGCACCTTTTATTAAAATAAATCAATAATATAAGGTTTAGACTATATAAATAAAACTTTTATAAAAGCCAATTTATGTCAAATTCCTTCAATATTTTAAAACCAAACTAACCTTTAAGATTTTATTAAAAATTATTTCAAAACTCTTTTCGAAATAAAGAAATCCAAAAAATAAAATAGAACCTAACATCCTATTAACTTATTATGAAATAAATCTAAGTTTTATTTCTAAATATTGTGAAAATTTTAAACAATGTTACAATAGATTGCTCCATTTTTCTCTTCTTCATAATTGCTCTCTCAAAGAGATCTTCTTGATGCTAAAACTATTTTATTTCTCCTTGAAATAAAATGGCACATATGTCTGGTAATTTGTGAAACTAGAGTCATATAATCTATTGTTAACAACATGGAAGCCAACTCTTTATTTATACCTATTGTTAACAACATGGAAGCCAACTCTCTATTTACACCTAATCACTAGCATCATCAAAGAAATCATGTCTATGAAAAAGTCATTACATTTCTAGCATATTCATTTGTGTATTCTCATAAACTTAGGTTTTGAATGAAATATCCAACCACCAACTAATGTTTTAAAATTTTATGTTCCATATAGACTAGCAATTTGAGGAGGATTGGTTACTCCTTTCCTTATCATTACCAACTCCACGATGGCTTAGGAGGCCCACAAGGAATGGCTATAAAATGGTACTTTAAGGAAACTCATCCAACGGTTTCATGTAGATCCCAACCCACCTAAAAGTTATACATGGAAACAATATACATTGTGGTATAAAGGGTGCACTGTTCTGGAAAAAAAATTGGCCCTAAAAAAATAATTCTTAAAGGAACTACATTCATCATCGATAGTCAATGAATTTGGATTCATAAAACCTATGAAAGAACTAAGAATTCATTCTTTTCAGATGACATGAAAACAAATATCCAAGACTTCATATCATCTTGTGACACTTGCCAAAGAAAAAACAGAGAGACAATGAAGACACCAGGGGCATTACAACCATTACCAATCCCAACACAGTTTTGGATAGACACTTCAATAGATTTTATGATGGGACTCCCACAAGTAGGAAACAAATAAATCATCATACTGCTTGTTGACCATCTTTCAAAAGATGCTCAATTTTCTAACCTTGCTCATCCTTTCACTCATTCCTCAATGGCTCGATCTTTCATGGATTAGATCTTTAAGCTATATGGTATGCCCACTTCCATTGTCTTGGATCGAGACCCCACATTCACTGGAAAATTTTGGCAAGGACTATTTAAACTTCAAGGTACATATCTTTATATGATCACTGCATATCATCCTCAATTTTATGGTCAAACAAAAGTGGTCAACAAGTTCCTAGAAACTTATTTGAGATGTGTTAGTTCTGAAAATAGGAATCAATCGGAACAATGACTTCCCCTTGCCCAATGGTGGTACAACACCACTTATCATGGAGCTAGAAAAACAACACCATATAAATATTTTTATGGCCAAATCCCCCTATCAGTGGCATCCTATGTACTGGGAACCTTCAAGGTTCATGTAGTAGATAGAATGCTTCACACCAGAGAAGACATTATTTGTATCCTCAAGGACAACTTGTTTGTGGTGCAAAATTGAATGAAACAACAAGCTGATCAACATAGATGTGAACATTCTTTTAACAAAGGGGATCAAGTGTTTATTCACATACAACCTTATAAACATACATCACTCAAAGATAAAGTTCCCCGGAATCTATCTCTCAAAGTTATATGCTCCCTATCAGATCATACAATGGATTGGATAGGTTTCCTACAAGATGTCTCTCCCAACCCACTTCAAGATTCATCAAGTATTTCATGTGTCCTATTTGAAGAAAGTTGTGGGTTCAAATTGAAAAGTGCATACCAACCTACTAGAACTTGATGAAGGAGGTTCCATTTGATTCCAGCCAGAAGTAGTATTGGATGCTAGAGAGCATTAGTTGCACCAGTGCATGATCAAGGAAGTATTGATCCATAAGGAAATATATGCAAACAAAATATGTCACATGGGAACTGTCAACAATTCTACAACAATTTCCTCTCCTTCAACCTTGAGGAAAACCTTCATTTCTAAGGGAGAGGGCATGTTAGGGTCCTACCCTAACCCCCTTACTTAGATACTTTATTAATTTATGAGGCCACCATCCTTGAATAAGGCCCATTAAATAGTTATTTAATAGTAACATATTGTAATAAATGGTTTTTTTTGTTAATAAGGATCAAATTAGTTAGTCGAACCTCATTATAAGGGGCCCATAGGTAGTCAATATTCTCTATGGATAGCTACATATTGAGTAGAAGTTTCTATATTTTTTTGTCAATAATTTTTATTGCATTTGGAGCATTTCTCTAGGAGGTTACCCCCTTGAAAAGGAAAGTGAACATAGTTCTCTACAATATTGTTTTAATTCCACATTTGTATCATGTTCTGAGTTTTTCAAGCCACTATGATAATTGTTATTAACAACTAACATTGTTATTATTCATAACTAGAACTACTTCTCCATAAAATAAGAATTGAGTGTTTTTATGAGTTAATACATACAAATGCTTTTATATCTGTCATATACTGGTGACTATATCTCCTTAAGAAAATCCTATTATATTATGCACATTCAACATTATTCCACAACCAACTAAATTTCATATATTTAATAAATGTGAGAGTGATTCCAATTATTGTTACATCCATCCATTAACCTACAGATTAATTTGCACCATCATATGAAATACAAACTTATAACACCTTCATTTAGATATGATTCCTTTTCAGGCCCTCGAGGTCTAGAACAGTTAGTGATGGAGTGTATTGTTAAGGCAATCCATTATGTGAAGTCATTGGTTCAAAACCCTCGACTTAACTTGTGTGTTGCCGCGTGAAGGGTTGTGTTGGCATGATTGAAGGTTATAGTGGTAGTAATCAGATAAAACAACCCTGTGTCACGCAAGTATGTTCCCTACTAGTTGTTGATTCCACCTATCATAAATAAATTAAAAAAAAAAACATTTTCAAAACATGAGCTAGATACTTAGTTAGGCTAACCCCAATTTAAACATTTTGAGAGTAAATATTCTAAAATCGAGAGTATAAAGACATATCTCACCCTAAGAAACTAACTATAAAATGACGTGTCCACTTCCCTTGAGTGAGTCAACTTTTCCTCAAACTCTCCATTGAAATTTTACTCACTCTCCAACACAACTTAAACTTAATTGTCCCCTACCCTTGGACACATTGACTTGAATTTCAGTGAGAAATTCAATTAACTCTTGGTATAGAGAATAACTCTTGGTTGAGAGTTAATTAAAATACCATTTATGATAGCTCTCGTGAGGATGCATGGTAAAATTACTCTTTGCATCCAACTTTGAACAAGGTGTTAAGGTTGCTACCACTAAATTTAATAATACATTGATATTATTTATTATATATATATATATATATATATATATATATATATATATATATATATATATATATATATATATATATATATATATATATATATATATATANTGTTAGAAATATAGGAAGTTGTTTTAGATTTTAAAAGCAATATCGTAGAAGAATTTGCTCGAAGATTTGGGACTGCAACAAATAACAAGGATAAAACTTTAGTTATGTATAAAGGCCTTCTTGTCAATGGGAGTAGTAGGATAGAAAGGATATGGAGGTTGGAAAATCAATCAATGTTTTATTTTGAGAGCAGTGTACTACAAATTGACTTTCATCTAGCAATAATTTGTTTTTCTTAGTGCAAAGGATACTAATAGAGAAGGAATTTTACCAATAATAATGTTTTCATGTCATGTGAGGTCAAACTTCACTTGTAGATTATCAATCCTACAAAGGATTTATATTCCCATTATCAGTATGCATAGAAAAGGGATGAAGTGCAGTGCAACACCCCCATGATATGGCAATATTAATGGTCGAGTCCCATGGGATATCCACTTGGAAATGCATGGAGGAGGGTAATGAATTTATGGAGGAATGATGGTGCTCTCACTTAAATTCCATCTCCATATCGAATGTGAAAGACTAGTATTAATGATGGGTACCAAGAGATTTTATTATCCTACTTTTGGGTTTAATATTGTAGTTTTCATGTCGGGGCAACATGTGCAGGTGGGGTAATCCTTAACTCTAGAGGAAATATTAGGATTTTATATTCATGGAACATTGGAAATGCCACCTGTAATGTCCCTCGTTACCAACACTAACAAAATTCTTTAACACCACTTTGTAACATCCCCAACTTACTCCTGAGCAATACCACTCCAAAAATATAGAGTGCAGATTCTAGACTATAGCGTTAATCTATGCAGAAACATGTGAGGTAACGTGCACAATCCCAAGTTGGATCGTGCCACAAAAATTTTCCTCTTCAGACACTAGTTATAACACTAGAATTAACACATAATGTAATTGCACAATCATTCATAGCACACAAGTATTATTGCGTGTGTAACCACTTTGAACACATGATTACTACTGCGTGCACAACCATTCTAGTGCCATAAGAATATTCAATTCTCCTTGTGCACACATATGTTCTTCCTTTTGCACACATCAAATCTAGCCTCTTGCGTGCATGTAAATTCTAGCCTTTCCTCAGAAACTCATGACCATTATTGAAAAATTAACTAACATGAATACTTAATATTTGTCATACTCTGCATGTGCGACAAAAAATATTGAATAACAGCATCATGCTTTGCATGTGCAAACAACATTATATAGAATAACGACAATTGATCATATGCAACATCATACAAGAAATAAACTCATATCAGGAATAGGTAAATAAACAGACATTAAATTAGACAAGAACATAAAGAACACTTATATTTTATAAAGAGTTACCAACTGCGCATAGATCTCAGACATTCTTCAAAGCCATAGACTCTATTGCTCATAAAATTTCAACAACAAGTCACCCTCGAGCAGGGGCTTAAACTCCACCAGGGAAAAAGGATTCTTAATGCCAAGCTAAGGTCTGATAATTACCAGAATGTTTCAGTCCAAGGTGCCCCACTGCTGAAACTAGCCTACAGTCTGTCATTCCCTACATGCATGTCCCACCCAAGAAAGTGTGCCCCTTCTCTGCTCAACAGTCCCTTGGTTTTCCTCTTCCCTTCCAAGGCTTCAGTAGCAGGCTGAAAATGAAGTCTCAGAGCCCTATAACTAATGCACATCACACTAGGGAAAATTTCCTAGAAAATATCTCACCTGGAGAGAATGTTCACGGGCCCAAAAACATGCCTCTTTGACAACAAGTCTCTCACCTATGGATAATGCTCATGGGCCTAACAACCCTCCTATTTGACATCAAAGACTCTGGTTACTAGATTGAAACACATTTCCATGCTTTCTCCTACATATAAGTTAATGGTTGTCCCGCCATTCAAATGGCCTGACCCCTGAAGAAAATGAGTGATTTTTTTTCCCCAAAATACATCAAGGTTCAACCATATATTTGCATTATCATAAATGTAAACTTGCCACCTTCAAAATTATCTTTAGCCACTTGGTGACTTGTTCCCATCCCTAGAGAACTTAGAATAAATAAATATCCATAAATTGTACTTTTCAGAAATATTAAATAGATATTCCCTTAGAATTAAGCCCCCTTGGCTTAGCCCCTCTCATAAACTCTTAGCCCCCTTCTTCCTTTTCGATGGAGTTTATCCCCTGTCTCTTTTTGTTTGATTGGTCTACACACAACACTGTGATTTTATTAATAATTTGAGTGTGATTACATTTTACAAGGATAGGCACACTGGCCTTTTTGCATCTTGGCTCACCATCCCAATAACCACACATGCTCTCTTGCCTCAAATACACACACGCACACACATAAATCGGAACAATGTGCATTTCAAGGCAATCCTCACACACTTACTCAGGTTTGCGCAACACTATGGAATGTGTGCACCCTTCCCTTGATGCACAATCCATGCACACTTACTCAGGTGTGTGCAACACTGTGGAATGTGTGTTCTCCATTATGGAATGTGCATGCTCTTTCTTTGGAAAACAATCCTCGTACTCAAGTGTGCGCAAAGCTGAACCAAAACTTGGTTCCAACGACTCACCAACCGATATGTACATTTACATTTTCATTTATAATTGGGGTTCGGATTAGGGGTATTAAATTCCCTTCCCCCTTATTTATGCATTGTCCTCAATGCATTATATACACATGTACATACAAAAATTCAAAAGTATTCAAAAAGACATGGGTACTCTACCTACATAGAATCCTCGTGCTCCCAAGTTGCATCCTCGGGAATGTACACAGTCCATTGGACCTTTACTATCTCCATGGCTCGATTCCAGAGATGTTTGTTTTTCTGGTCCAATATGCAAATTGATGACACTCGAAAATTGCCTTATGGATCCACCTGAATCAAATTCCAATCAATTACATGATTATCATTAGGTACATGCTTTTTGAGCAAAGATACATGGAAAACATTATGAATACACAAGGATGCAAGAAGTGCAAGCATATATGTGACATGACCAATCCTCTCTATGATTTCAAATGGCCCACTGTAGCGTGTTTCTAGCTTATACAAATTTCCCAATTTCAGGGAATTGTGTCTTGCTTTTACTTTCAAGAACACATGGTCATCCACTTTAAACTCTCTGTGGGTTTTTCCTTTATTTGCACATTTTTTCTGCTTGTCTAGGGTAGCCTTTAAATTCTATTTTATTTTCACCATTTGCTCTTCCATTTCCCTAAGTAAATGTGGCCCAACCATTGCGCAGTCTACTGGGTTGTCCCAACTCACTGGTGTGTTGCAATTTCTGCTATAAAGTGCCTCAAATGGGCTCATCTTTAAAGATTCTTGATACCCATTATTGTAAGAAAAATCTACCAAGTTTAGGTAGTCTCCCCATTTTGATGGTTTATCCATCAAACACATCATGAGAATATCTTCAATCACCTAATCTACCCTCTTTGTTTGTCCATTTGACTCAAGGTGATATGTTGTGCTAAATTTCATATTTGTCCCAAATCATTTGAATATCCCTTTCTAAAAATTCAATGTGAACTTGGGATCTTTGTCATACACAATTTTCTTAAGTACACCATGTAGCCTAGCAATTTCTCTCATGTATATATCCGCAATGTTGGATTCCTTGTGAGTTGAATTCACTAGAATAAAATGGGCAACTTCAGTAAGCTTTTCCACCACTACCATAACATAATTATGTTGCCTAGAATCCCTAGGAAGTGTTATCACATATAGTTTTCAAGGGTAGCAGGTTGTCCAAGTTCGTGGTCTGCACAAGAAATGTCAAAGCGCAGCATTTAGAGTAGTTTGTTCTGGACTCGAATCAAGCAAGGAGACAAGTTTATCTTTCAACGACGGAGATACAATCAGGCAAATCAAATCGACGATGCGCGGGCATTCGAAAACCTAAAGTTTCTCAAATATTAGCGCTGGAGCAAAGGCACAAGATCAAGGTTGATCAAAGATAAAATCTGGGTCATAGATCTCATTGAGAGAGATCAATGGTGGAAAATTATCGCGAGAATCGGGAGTTCAAAATAATGTTAAATTTAATCGCCAAAGGTCCAAAGTCCCAAAGCCTGAAATAAGTGGGAGTCATCCGATCTTAGGGGAACAGGTGGCAGCCAATCCAAAGGTTTGTGGGAATGACCTTCGGAAGTGTTGAAATGAGAAGTGCCAAAGCCGTCGAAGTGTCGAGGTCCTGGAGTCCCGAAGCACGAAGCACGAAGTAAAGTTGGACCATCCGATCCAGAAGGGCACATGGCAATAGATTAGTGGATTCGCAGTTTGACAAATCAGAGGTTTGTTGGGAGAAATCATGTATGATTTTAGGGGCTAAATTTTGCTCATGGGCTAATTTTCCATGGTTTTTCCAAAAATGAGATTCGCTATTTTAAAAATTATTCGCCCAAATTCTATAGGATAAAATTATTTTACCTTAAAAATCGCCGAAAATTTATAAAAACTATATAAAATAATTAGAAATTTGAAAGTTAACATATGAAGGATTAGCAAGATTCCCCAAGGTTTTTACATTTTAAAATAAATTTCCATCATTAAAATCATCCCTGGGAGCAATGCATAAGTTTCCCACAACGTGAGTTCGTGAAGCACTAAGAGAGTGGGCCCAAGGTCACAGCCCGAGGTCCTATGGAAGGCGGGTCCAAAAGGAAAGGTTGGCGCCCATCGCATGGAGATGGTTGATTCGGAGTTCCGAATAAGCAATCATAGTCGTCGATCACGAAAAAGATCTGACCGTCGGTCTGAGTAGGGTGATTTCACCGACTCGAGCATTGAGAAATCTGGAGTAGGGGAGGTCAAGACTCCCTAAGCGCGAAATCCCAAAATACCATTTGGGATAAGGCATCGGGTCATAGCCCAAGATCACATTGGAGTAAGGCCAAAGTCATAGGGAGATCATCCTCTGCTCTGCGTCCAAGGCTCTTAAAGCACCAAATTTGGCACCATCTCCATGCAAGGTATTATATATCCCATAATTGGTGAACAAGTAAACTTCGGAAGTTGCACCTCAAATAGCAGAATCATCCTAGCCACAGATCTCAATCAGACCAATGGCCATGAGTTTGTATGTTCATTTAGCATCGCATTTAATTGCAACAAGTAGTCATCCCTTGGTTACCTGGCCCGGTCTCAATCCTGAGGAGATATCAGTTAATGGACACAGAACTCGTGGTTGAAACCTCAACTCACTTCATAAATGGAAGGCACGGAAGGACTTCCCGTGGAAGCAGATTGTCAACCTGAAGTTCCCCTGTGGACAAATTTTCCTGCAAGCCCATACAAATATAAGTTCACGTTTGACAGAAGAATGCATGCATAGTAGGGTGATTTCACCGACTCGGGCATCGAGAAATCTGGAGTAGGGGAGGTGAAGACTCCCTAAGCACGAAATCCCAAAATACCATTTGGGATAAGGCATCGGGTCATAGCCCGAGATCACATTGGAGTAAGGCCAAAGTCACAGGGAGATCATCCTCTACTCTGCATCCAAGGCTCTTAAAGCACCAAATTTGGCACCGTCTCCATGCAAGGTATTATGTATCCCATAATTGGTGAATAGGTAAACTTCAGAAGTTGCACCTCAAATAGCAGAATCGTCCCAGCCACAGATCTCGATCAGACCAATGGCCCCGAGTTCGTATGTTCATTTAGCATCGCAGAAAGTAGTCGTCCCTTGGTTACCTGACCTGGTCTCGATCTCGAGGAGATATCAGTTAATGGACAAAGATATGGTGGTTGAAACCTCAGCTCACTTCATAAATGGAAGGCACAGAAGGATTGGTCGTGGAAGCAGACTATCAGCCTGAAGTTCCCCTGTGGATGGATTTTCCTGCAAGCCCATATTGATCTGAGCTCGCATCTGAAAGAAGAATGCTTGGGCAGTCTGACAGAACGAGATGCAGATGGAAATCCTTGAATGTAGTGGCCAGAGTGTGCCTCTGTTGTTAGTAGTGAATTGTTCTGAGTATATAGGAGTCATTTTGATATTTTTGTAAGGGGGGATGGTTGAGTTAGGGTCCCTTATTGTAAATTTTTAATGAAGCTTTGGTTCTTCTAGTTATGTATCTGTATTTGAGACCTCTTGTTTAATGAAAGTCAACTTCATTTTCATTTCTCTGTAATAGTTGTGTTAGAACACTCGGGCATGGATGATCCAGATGAGGGTAGTCATGTCGTTGTGATGTAGGTTCGATCACAATAGTATCTTCACTAGTTTTAATCATCTTCTTGTGTTATCTTTTCTCTTATTACATTGAATGGCTCGGTCATGGATGATCCAGTCGAGTTGTTGCAGTTACAGGGTAATGGAGGTTTGACTATTCTTCTGTTGTGACTATGTTGCTTGCACCATATTTCAGTGTCTGAAGTTTGATCTCAAGATTTCTCTTGAGTTTGAGATTTTCCTCTCCGAGCTGTTGGAAGGCTTGATGCCCATAGTAGTATCATTCACCTCTCTCACCAAGTCTTTCCTCTGCTCACACTTAAGCTCAATTTACTGACTGAATTTGATCAAGACCTCACCTGTTTGTACATGTCGGTCCCTGTTTTCTGAGTTAAAACGATATTGTCTTGAGCCTGCGCCCATTTGACCTCTTTAAAACCAACCTGTGACATAAAACTCTGATGGGTACTAGTCTTACCTTCGATGCAATCCAAGGGTAACTTCCAGTGCTAACATTTCCAGCGTCGTTTCCGAGGAACGAATTGAATACATTTCCCTGGGATAGAACAACAAAGAAGTCCCAATTCTGAAGGTGCATCAGATATGAGTACCATTGAATATTGCAACTTGCACCTGGTGACTCCAATGTTCCAGTTGTGGCTCCTAAAAGCAGACACATGAGGTCTACTTTGTAGCTGCCTCTAGCTACACCTGAAGTTGACCCAGAGAAGATTATCAAGAAATGAAATCTTTCTCCAAAAGGCTTTAGCTGTTGTCCCAGATTGAAAAGCTCCCTGGGAGAATGACAATGCTTAAATATGGCCTTTGATGGTGAACAAAGACCAGACACATTCAAACTACATATCATTCACCTGGAGACTCGATTATTTTGAAATGGAAAATATCTTGGCTCGAAGGTTTGCTCCTTTTAATTTCTCCGATGTTCCTAGTTTTCCAAATGTTGTTCCTACTATCGATGAGTGGGGTGATTTTTTACCCATATTTAGAGAACATAAAGATGACAACCCTACCGATCATCTATGTGAGTTTCATGAACTCATGCATCAGTGGGAGATACATCATGAGGATGTATTATTGAATATGTTCATGTTCTCATTAGCGGGAGATGCTCGTGAGTGGTATCACTCCTTGCCCCCTGATGGCATCTCCTCCCTGGAGCAGTTTCATGCAACTTTCAATGCTCACTGTCAAAGGTATTATTCCTCTGAGTTAATCTGTCATGATTGTTGTGAGGAGTATAGATATGGTGTTCAAAAAAGATTTTGTTCTTGAAAAATATGTGAGGGGAAGGGGTATACCTCGGATGAGTTGGTGAAACTGGTACAAGCAGTTTCTGCAAAAATAGAAAAAAAGGAGGCAGATTGTGCTTGTTGCTCTTATGAAGGAGATGCAGAGGATATTCCAGTCCTTGAAATGGATGTTTTGGGCAGCCCTGCTTATGATGAAGAAGTGATTTCAAACATTGACCAAGAGAAACCAACTTTTGATGAATATCCCACTGAAGATGACGAAGAGAAGATATTTTCCATAGTTCCTATTTATGATGATTATGAATCGGATCCTTGGGAGAGAAATGAAGTAGAAAAGGAGGAGTTAAATGGGTAGTTTATCTCTTTTCCATAACCTGTAAATGAGAAAATATCACATGGGATCAACTGCCCTACATCAGTCCTCTACCCACCTGTACACTCTGAGATCATTGAACGACGGGTGAGAAACAATGAAGGACGGGGGGTAATTTCTTACTAGTTGAGCTTTCCTTATTATAAATGTTGTGACCCTGTGGGGTTATATATGTAGTTGGGTTTTCCAAAAGCATTGGATCCTGCAAAATTTTTCATCTTATTGTCATTTGGGGGTATTGTCAGTGTTCCAAGACATGTTTTCTTTATGATGTCATGCTTCCTTTACCTTTCGTGGATCATTTGCAGTAAAAAGAATAATTATATTACCAGACAGTCTGGGTGGCTATGGTGGAAGTTTTCTTTCACCTAGTGCTTTGTACAAATTAGTTAGCCTGGGATTGTATATAAATAAGCTCCTTCTAGAGCCCATGTGTTTGTTTTCGTTTTAGTAGAGTAGTGTACATATTTCCCTATTTTCTGACACAAGTTTTGAGATCGACTCCATAGCCCAATAGCTAGGCACTGGAACTGCACATTCTTGGCAGCTCGCAGGGAGCATGCCATCCCCTGTGGAGCCAAATGTTATCACATATAGTTGTCAAGGGCAGCAAGTCATCCAAGTTCATGGTATGCATAAGAAACGTCAAAGTGTAGCGTTCAGAGCATTATGTTCTGGACTCGAATCAAGCAATCAGACAAGTTTATCTTTCAACAACAAAGATCCAATCAGGAAAATCAGATTGATGGTGTGCAGGCATTCAGAAACCAAAATTTTCTTAAATATTAGTGCCGCAACAAACACTCGAGATCAAGGTTGAGAAAAGATTAAATCTGGGTCGTAGATCTCATTGGGAGAGATCAACGATGGAAAATTATCGTGAGAATCGGGAGTTTGAAATAATGTTAAATTTAATCGTCAAAGGTCCGAAGTCTCGAAGCTCGAAATAAGTGGGAGCCGTCAAATCTTAGGGGGATAGGTGGCAACAAATTCGAAGGTTCATCGGAATGAGCTTCGGTAGTGTTGAAATGAGAAGTGTCAAGGTCCCGGAGTCCTGAAATGCAAAGTGCGAAGTAAAACTGGATCGTCTGATCCAGAAGGGCACATGGCAATAGATCAACAGATTCACAGTTTTGTGAATCAGAGGTTTGTTAGGAGCAATGCACAAGTTTTCCACAGTGCGAGTTCGCAAATCACTTAGAGAGTGGGCCCAGGGTCACAACTCGAGCTCCTATGGAAGGTGGGTCCAGAAGGAAAGGTTGGAACCCATCGCATGGAGATGGCCAATTCAGAGTTTCGAAGAAGCAATCACTGTCGTCAATCACGAAAAATATCTGACCATCGGTCTGAGCAGGGTGATTTTGTCGACTCGGGCATCGATAAATCTAGAGTAGGGGAGGTGAAGAATCCCTAAGTGAGAAATCATGAAATACCATTTGGGATAAGGCATAGAGTCACAACCCAAGGTCACATTGGAGCAAGGCCAAAGTCACAGGGTGCTCATCCTCTGCTCCGTGTCCAAGGCTCTTAAAGCACCAAATTTAGCATCATCTCCACGCAAGGTCTTATGTATCCCAGAATTGGTGAATGGGTAAACTTCATCAGTTGCACCTCAAACAGCAGAATCGTCCCAGCCACAAATCTCAATCAGACCAATGGCCATGAGTTTGTATGTTCATTTAGCATCGCATTTAATCGCAACAAGTAGTCATCCCTTGGTTACCTAGCCCAGTCTCGATCCCGAGGAGATATCAGTTAATGGACACAGAACTCGTGGTTGAAACCTCATCTCACTTCATAAATGGAAGGCATGGAAGGACTTCCCGTGGAAGAAGATTGTCAGCTTGAAGTTCCCCTGTGGACAAATTTTCCTGCAAGCCCATACAAATCTGAGTACACGTCTGACAAAAGAATGCATGCATAGTCTGATAGAAGGAGATGCAGATGGTAAGCCTTGAATGCAGTGGCCAGAGCACACGTCTGTTGTTAGTAGAAAATTGGTCTGAGTATATAGGAGTCATTTTGATATTTTTGTAAGGGGGGGTGGTTGAGCTAGGCTTTAATATTGTAAAGTTCTAATGAAGCTCTGGTACGTTTGGTTATGTATCTGTATTTGAGACTTCTTGTTTAATGAAAGTCAACTTCCTTTTCATTTCTCTGTAATATTTGTGTTAGAACACTTGGGCATGGATGATCCAGTCGAGGGTAGTCATGTTGTTGTGATGTAGGTTCGATCACAGTAATATCTTCAACAATTTTAATCAGTTTATTGTGTTATCTTTTCTCTTCTTACATTGAATGGCTCGAGCATGGATGATCCAATCTAGTTTTTGTAGTTGCAGGCTAATGGAGGTTTGACTATTTTTTTTTTTGTGAGTGTGTTGCTTGCATCATATTTCAGTTTCTGAAGTTTGATCTCAAGATTTCTCTTGAGTTTGATATTTTCCTCTTTGAGCCACTAGAAGGCCTGATGCCCATAGTAGTCTTGTTCATCTCTCTCACCAAGTCTTCCCTCTGCTCACACTTAAGCTCAATTTACAAACTGAAGTTGATCATGAACTCACATGTTTTTACATGTCGGTCACTGTTTTTTGAGTTAAAACGATATTGTCTTGAGCCTGCGCAATCTGAGGGTGACTTCCAGTGCTAATAGGAAGCTTAGTAATGAAATCCATGGTTACAACTTCCCATTTACACATAGGAATGGGTAAAGGCTATAGAAAACCAGTTTTTTGTTTTCAACCTTGACCTTTTGAAATTTAAGGCATCTAGCAAGAAAATCATCAACCTCATTTTTCATGCCTGGCCAATAGTATTGTTTTTTGACTGTTGCAATTTTCTTCTGGTAGTATGGGTGCCTAGCATAAGGAACTTTATGCATCTCTGAAAATAACATATTTTTCAACTCCTGAACATTTGGGACATAAAACCTATGCCTATACATGAGGATTTCATCCTCTTTAATCTCATAACCTTCAATTTTTTGTTTCAATTTAACTTGTTGTAAATTTGCCTTTATGTCCACATAGCATTGATCTTATCTGGAAACCTCTAAAATTATGTCACTCAAATCTATTTTGTACATGCTAATGGTTGTAGCATGTATCTCATGCACCCTCCTATTGAGTGCATCATTCACCTTGTTCTCTTTTCCTTTGATATGCTTAATATCAAAGTCATAATCATTGAGGAAATCTAACCACCTACTTTTCATGAAATTTAGAGTTGGTTTTCCAAACAAATATTTCATACCATTATGGTTTGTCCTCAACTCGAATATTTTCCCCATGAGGTATTGCCTTCACATATTCAAGGAATGCACTATGGCTATCAATTCCAAATCATGAGTAGCATAGTTCCTTTCATTCTCTTTTGATTTCCTTGATTCGTAGCATACCACATACTCATTCTGAATAAGGAATCCACCGATCCCTTCTTTGCATGCATCAGTGCACACAATGAAGTCTTTGTTAGGATCAACAATTCTCAAAATTGGTGCACTTGTCAACAAACTCTTCAAGTGCTGAAAAATCCTTACACAAGATGGAGTCCATTCAAACCACACACATTTCTTTTGCAAGGATATAATTGGGTATGCAATGTTTGAGAATCCCTCAATAAATCTTTTGTAGTAACCTGCAAGTCCCATGAAGGATCTCACCTCTGTGACATTCCTTAGTGTTGGTCGTCCTTCAATGGCTTTTATCTTCTCTGGGTACACAACTATCCCTTCCTTTGAAATGATATGACCCAAGTAATGAGTATTCCTTTGGTAGAAGGAGAACTTTTTCAACTTTTCATACAAATGATGTTCTCTCAATACTTGCAACACCATCCTCAAGTGATTCTCATGTTCTTCATACTTTGAGTAAATAAGTATGTCATCCAAAAATACAACAACAAACTTATCTAATTATTCTCTAAAAATATCATTCATTAAGCACATAAAGACAATTGGTGCATTTGACAACCCAAATGGCACTACTGTAAACTCATAATGGCCATACCTCATCCTGAAAGTAGTCTTGTTGATGTCTTCTTATTTAATTCTCACTTGGTGATATCCATATCTGAGATCAATCTTTGAAAATATATGTGTGCCCCTTGTTATAACCTTATGTTTCATAGGATCACCTGGTGATTATAATCTCTTCTTCTAGTTGCAATATATTGTAAATAATATTTTATTCTGCAAATGATTT
>ML781364.1:183571-219197 GCA_009831015.1 Picea engelmannii | reverse complement strand
AACATATCGTGACCGTCGGATTTCCTAACTACAAATGCATACTAATGCATACTAATGCATACTAAAGAAACACACTTTTACCTAACGACATATTAGACCAAGTAGATCTTAACTAACTCCTAAGTGTCTAAATATCCTAACAATTTTTGTGTGCATTCTCCTTTTTTTCTTTATTTTGGTGTTCTCTTTGATTATTAGTTGGCCCTAGGATTTTTTTCTATATATCTAGTTCTAAGTCATCATGGAGAAAGACCAACCTCCTCGTCGATCTCTTCGTTTGTTGAAGTTACCACCGTGTCTTGATCCTTTATCAAAGTCACCTTCTAAAAGGTGTAGAGTTAATAAACGTGGTACATATATCTCCACCTCCCATACTCGTGATCATCCAGTTATGAGTGATGATTCAGACATGAACATCTCAGGGAGTCCTTCGACTCCCTTCTCTTCCATGATTAGTTGGATCCCTTCGACTCCTTCATCCTCGACGGTGTGGATGTCGGAGGTTCCCTCCTCTAGTGATACCCAACCTATGAGTTCTACTCGACCCACAGGAACGAACCCTTTCAAATCTCTTTTTGGTATGTCGAGTCATGATTCTCAGTCAATACCTTCGGCCTCTAATCCATTTTATTTTGGTATTCCTGACATGATGTCACAACTCTCATCCTCAATTTCAACGACTAATGTGAATCCTAGTTTTGGGTTTGGGGGCATGACACATCCTTATGTTCCTTTCTTGTTTGGTGGAGGTCATATTCCCCAATGAATCTTACAATTGGAGGTTGGAATCCTCTTTCCTCCGGGACTAATCCTATCTTCAATGCTCCAGGATGGAGTGCTCAAACGAGCGTACAGTTCACTTCCTATATTTCATCCTTTATCCCCTCTTCCTCCACACCGATTCCAAAGAATGCATTTATTATGGTGAATAACCCTCTCTCCTCTAGTGTTCCATCCATAGGGATTCAATTTCATAGTATGGGAAACCCCCATAACAGAGTTCCTTCCTCTGGGGGAATGTATATAATCCTTATCATGCAGATTTCGTGGGTATGGTGCCCTTACAACCTTTCATGAATTAGTTTGGAGGAGTATATTTTCCTACCTCACATGGCCATGGTATATACAAGAAATCTAGATGGTGTGCAATCCCTTAGCCCCAATATTTCCCTGGAGAATGGGCTCAAATGCTGCAACCTCGACTCCTTTTTTTGGCCACACTTAATGTGCCATATTTGTCGAAATTAATGAATGACCCTATGCGTCATGATATATCATTTCCCTCCATCCCCACCAAGCTTCCTTCATACATTTCAAAATTTGAAGGCAAGGCTGGTGAGAATTTTGGTGATCATGTGACTACTTTTCATCTATGGTTCTCATATAACTCCCTAAATGGAAATTCTATTCATTTGAGGCTATTTCAATGCACCCTCATGGGGGTCATCATGAAATGATACATTGAGCTACCAAGGGGAACATAAGGAACTTTCAATTCGATGGTATTGGTCTTTCTCAACCACTTCCAATTCTCAGTTCGTTACAATGTCGTCATAGAAATTTTGTCAGCCTTTCGCCAAGATAAATCCACACATATCTCGGACCATATCCAAGAGTGGTGTAGATGAAAGAGGTTGATTAAAGCCTACATTCCTCCATAGTTTTTGTTGGAATGGTTCCTTAAGTCCTTATTGCCTTATATTTCGAAGGATTTATGTACATCTAGAGTAAAATCTAAGGAAGAAGCCATTTTCAAATCCCATCAATTAGACCTCATATATGCTCAATCAGGGATGCTTTATGAAATTTTCCCCAACGCACCACAGTAAAACTACAACCCTAGAAAAATATCGGGCCTCATGTCGATGGAATCATAGGCTCTAAAAATGATAAGACTATAGACTTGGTGACGAACCAGTTGAAATATTTGTCTCTAAGCCATCCTGTAGCAAGACAAGCTCTAGCTTCGTCCTCCACCACCACCTAGTCGGTGGATGTGCATTCTTTACAGTCGTCGTCTAACCTGAATGGTAACTAGCAACCAGGAGGGACTAAGAAGAAAGGACGAGGTAATAATCGTAAGGTGGGGGAAAATAACAATAAATCCAAGGATGACACTAACAATTATAGATCGAATAATAATGTTGGTGAGGGAAAGAAAGAAAAGTGGAAGGTGAACTTTCCTTGTAAACTTTGTAAAGATGATCACCTTACCCACCTATGCCCCAAAATCGAGGAATCCTCGAGGCTCTTATCGCAACCACCCGTCGTGCTAACAAACCCATTTTTGAATAATCATCATATGGCCTTAGGGACCTCCAACATTGGAAATGCATCGAGCAAGAGTCAAAACGCCTCGTCACATGAAGGTGGCCATCTATGCGTCAATATGGTCAAGTCTCATATTGATGTAGCCACTCAATCTCGTGATTATGGTTATTCACATAATGTTTTAGGTCCAAAGTCTCCTCCTCCGAAAACACCCTTGCAGATCGAAAATTCGGAACCTCTGCCTCATATTTTGAAGGGATTACTAAAGCGCTATGCCCACAATCCTAATCTATGACTATGTTGACCGCATTTGATGGGCATTCATTTCAACCCTATGGAATCCTCCCTACTTTTCCGGTCCATTAAGGTGGGAAAACTATGGAAGTTGATGTTGAGGTGGTTGATGTCCCTCTCGACTACAATTTACTACTAGGGAGTAATTGGACTTATGCCATGACAGTGGTTGTGTCATCTGTTTTTCGTACTTTATGTTTTCCTCACAAAGGGAAGATAGTGACGATTGATCAATTATCCTTTGTGCACGCTAGTCCTAGTGCATCGGTTGGACCTTCGGTCCCTCTAATTGATAATTTTCATCAGGAAAATGATTATTTTGGTCCTGAATGTATTCCTCTTGGATGGGTAGACTTGATTTCATGGCACCAATTCACCATATTCATGCCATTTCCAGTGAGTCTTCATCATCGATGAGGTTTGTTCCTTTTTGTACTTCATATTTCAACGGCCCTTGGACCCTACCTTCCCCGACTATGTCGTATGAAGGTCAATCGCACATTGGGATGTAAATTCGACTGTCAGCAGTAGAAGTTGTGTATCGGGCTATTCTTGACACTACTACTGACCTGGATCCTACCTCCTCGCGGATGGAAAAGGTGGATCTTATTTTAGAGCCCGTATGGGTCGCTCAATCATATTGTTCTCATGATTTCATCGATGATACTTTACCTTTGGATGAAGACATCTTATAGGCCATGTATGGTCCTGATAGGTGTAACATTCAGGTTCTAACCCTTATAAACTATAATGTATTATATAAATATGACTTAGGCTAGTGAGCTGGTAAAGTTGAAAAGGGGCTAGAGTGCCTAGGAAATGTAACACTTGCTATACATTAATAAAATACATCGTTGGTTGCAAGACCAACAAGGAAAAAAGAGATAGGGGGCTATGATTCCACAAGAGAGGGGGCTTGAGGAGATAAGTCTTGTTATTATTATTTTATTTACCCATAGTTGATTTTAATGAGAAGAGGGGGTTACATGAGCTTCTTGGGAGGGAGGCCATGTGGCTCTTGTCTTCATGTAATTATTTAAACATCCCTTGGGGGTTGTTTTGGGGTCGTTCTTCCCTTGGTTCGTCCTCTTCTCACTGGTTCACTTGTTCTTCTTCCTCTTCACTCACTACTTCTAGTTCGTGTGCTCTTGGGATAAGCATGAAAATCAATGGAAGGAAGAGGAGAGCCATCATTGAATGGTTGTAATCATTTACTGATCATTCCAAGAGGGAATGGATGCATGTGTGCATGAACTTGATGGAAATTCGAATGCAGCTGTCCACAACTGAGAGTCCTTGGAATTTCCAATAGGGATATTTCCTGACTAGTAGCACTGGAGCCCTAGAGAGAAATGGAACAACCTCAGGGACTACATGGAAGAGAAAGGTGTTCATTTCTTGGGGTTGTGCAGGCTGAGGGGGAAAGAGAGCTGGAAATTAGGATTGTCGTGAGGTTGGGAAACCTGAGAGCTACTTAGCCAACTACTGTGTATTTAGACTTGGCCTAGGACCCGTCCTTGTGGATTCATAACCCTGGATCGGGGGTGACCTACTGTTGAGAGTAAATGAAAAACAACGTCTATGGTTGGGAGGAATGTCCTTGGTCTTCATCTAGTTGGTAAACATTTACTTGCAAAGATAAGTGCTCTATGTGTTTTTTTTTAAATGTATTCCCTGTGTATTTAATTATCTCTAAGATATGTATTCTAATGTGCATGTCTGTTGGTTATTTGTTGTGCATGGCAAGATGTTTATCTCTTTTATTTTGTGGCATGGATCTTATCTTATGCATGTGGTGTGCATGATCCTAACATTGTTGAGAAACACTTTGTCTTTGAATTTGGATCAGAGAACTCAGTCTGAGGACTGCAACGTGCCTAGCCTGTGGGTGGTTGGGTGTGTTGTAGCCTATTTAAGTGGTGTAGCCGAGCCACTGGGTGGTCGGGTATGTTACATATTGATACCAGAGCTTCTGGTTGAAACACCAGGCCAGTATGGCCAAGTCTGTTGGTCAGAGTCTCGTGGTTGAGATCAGTTGTAAGGGGTTTGAAGGATCGTGATCGTCCCCCTTAGAATTCAGGAGTGATCATCACTATAGGATCAGGAGAGATCCAAGATCGTTGGATCGAAGGATAGGTGAACATTGGTCGTTCGATGTAAAGGAAGCAAGGGTTAAGGTCACAACCATCGAATCCCATGGGAGAGATAGATCAATGGACATGAGGCATTGCAGGGAACCAAGTTGCACGGGAGATAATTTTCCAAGGAGGTCCTGCAATCCAAACCACGGTTTCACCAAGGGGTTATGTATCAGCATCAGGAGAATTGCAGGGAGAAAAGTGGGTTACTCCAAACCGTCGATGCGTGTATTGGACAACTGAGAGGGGGGGGTGAATCAATTGTTACTGTGCTTAAACAATTATATCCATTTTTAAACTTATTACAGAACACTCAATGATGATCACAATAAATAAGCAATAGATTATTCAACATCAATCACACACATGTATAATGCAGAGATAGATATTCCTGAGGAAACCCATAAAGGGTGAAAACCTCTTCTTCTTTATATGATAATTATTTTTTGTACATTATCAATCTTATGAGCACCGACTCATAATGAGGCTACCACCTCTGTTTTGCAAGCTGCTACTTGCTGAGAGCATCAAATATATGGTTTCTCTAGCACCAACTAGAAGGAAGCACCAACTCCCTAAGTGTTCCAGCACCAATTGGATGGAAGAACCAACTTCCAGTTATACAGGCACTGACCTGTATATCAGAGAACCAATGTTCTCCCTTGCACCACCTTGCCGCCCTGGTTTATCTGGCTGTTATCAAATGGAAGCTACAACTCCTTGTGTTCAAGGACCTACTTGAAACTTTGAGGACAACAGTCCTCCCTAGCACCTCCCTTCAACCCTGAAATATAAAACTTTTCTTTCGATGAATTTATTACAGTGATTCAATAGTTGTCATCGGCTTACCAAGCTTATCACTGTTCTGCTATGCTTTTTTTCTCTCCCATATCATCGTCTCACTACTTTCATCTTCTTGCGCTTTCTGATCTTCTACTTTCTCTCTGCATGTGCACTTCATCCTTATTTTACTGTCTCGGTTATGCATCTCTCTTCTTTTCTTCTACTGACCTGTTTTTCCTTTAGGCTCAATGCTTCTACCTGCATAACACACTCTCAAAAATCACAACACCATCTCTTCTATGTTTTTCATTTTTATAGTCTCTGTGCACCTTGTCCATGTTGCATGCACTCTCCCACTGCATACACTACACTGTGTTCATCATCAATGACCCTTCTCCTGAGATCTTTTGGCTTTACTGACTGTAACAATCTTCGACCCTTTTCCATCTGTCAGTCAACTCTATGATGAGTTTATACTCCACTGACAGTTTCTGATCTTCTACTTTCTCTCTGCATGTGCACTTCATCCTTATTTTACTGTCTCGGTTATGCATCTCTCTTCTTTTCTTCTACTGACCTGTTTTTCCTTTAGGCTCAATGCTTCTACCTGCATAACACACTCTCAAAAATAACAACACCATCTCTTCTATGTTTTTCATTTTTATAGTCTCTGTGCACCTTGTCCATGCTGCATGCACTCTCCCACTGCATACACTACACAATGTTCATCATCAATGACCCTTCTCCTGAGATCTTTTGGCTTTACTGACTGTAACAATCTTCGACCCTTTTCCATCTGTCAGTCAACTCTATGATGAGTTTATACTCCACTGACAGTTTCCTCGAGACTCTTCATCTTCTCTGTCGATCACCCTGAAGACTCTTTGAATTCTTTGGAAGAAACCATCAGTGGTTTCTAACAGTTACACCGAGGCTCTTCGGCTCCTCTGGCAGATGCAATCACTTCATTCTGGCAGTTACTGAGAGAAACTCCGTGCGTTCATTCGTTTTGGTGCCTTCTCTCTTCTTGAAGAAAACTTCACAGTGGGTGCTAGCTCTTCTGGCTAATCCCCTTCCTTTCAGGTGACCTCTGGGAGTGACCAAACGCCTATTCATAAGGAATTTTTGGGACTCGCGTTTCGAGGATCTGGGGATGAGGCATATCAACTCTCCAAGTCGCGATCTCCGAAATGGAGATTAGCTGCATGCTAGCTCCTCCCTTAAATCTTCGATGCTGTGACCAATGGTTGTGACCATAGCCCTATTCAAAAAGGCATTTCGCGATTTCGCATTTCGGTTTTTCTCCCATGAGTCTCCTTGACTCCTCATATTACGAACCCCAAAATGGAGCTTGGTTTCTCTAGCTCCTTCCTCCAACATGACCACCGGTGGTGACCACAGCCTACACCAAAAAGGCATTTCGCATTTCGTCATTCCTGTGATGAAGGGTCTCGACACTCCAAGTTGCAATCGCCAAAACTCTGAAATGGAGCCAGATCAACGATTCATGCTTTCTGTTGATCAACAACTCAGATTGAATCATTGTTTTGTGTTTTGATATTTTGGCATTCTTGTGATGAAGGGTCTCGACACTCCAAGTTGCGATCGTTAAAACTCTGAAATGGAGCCAAATTAATGGTTCATGCTTTCTCTTGATCAACGACTCAGATTGAATCATTGTTTCATGTTTCGCAATTTTGGAAATATTGTGGGGAGACTTCACAACTCTCCATATCGTGATTTCTGAAATGGAGCTGAGTTGTTAATGCCTTCCTCCAACTCTCGACGATGTGACCACTACCTATGACCACTCGCTAATCATTTGAGCACTTCACTCTTCATATCAACGGTCCACATTCTGTGGTGATCGGACGACTATCCACCACCCTGCAACTTCAACTTTCAGGACTTAGGGGGAGTGTTGATAGTAAAACTCCCGAAACTGAACTCCCGGAATGACATCAGTCGATGATGTGTTGTGACCTGAGCGGCTGCCACATGTCACTCAGATTTGAAATATTCATGTACTTGAAACATCAAATCACCTTGACACTTGTCCTTGTGTAAACATCAAATCACCTGTCCTTTCTGACATGGTCTGTCATGAACTACCTCCTTGATTTGACGGCTTAGATTATTCCTCGATCCAACGGCTGAGATTATGTTGCGATTTCAAATATCGTGAGTTCAAGAGGTGAGGGAACCTCCTCCCTTTGACTTTCCAGTAAGCGAAATGATGATCTTTCGCCACGTGTTCTTCTTGGATCGACGGTCCATATTTCTCCTCGATCCAATGGCTCAGATATTTTTGCAATTTCACGTATCGCGAGTTGGAAGGTTAGGCCTCTCCTTCCTTTGACCTTTCAGTCAGGGAAATGTTGATCTATGACCACATGTCCTTCCTGAAGATCAACGGTCCTCCTGCTTTCGGGATTTTATAAGCCTGCTTCTCCTTGCACTTTAAAGAACATGTAGGTTCTCCTGGATCCAATGATGGTCGAACCCCGCACTCAGATCTAATGCCCAAAATATGTCCTCCATCTGTGTGCTCCTCCTATCTTAATTTAGATCTGACGGTCATCGGGAATTCTGAATCGGAACCAACAATCACTATCGCTTCTCCTCCTGAGCTTCTCCTTCCTGTGTGTTATTGCCATCAATGACAAGCGCATTGTTCCTGTGAACATGCCAACAATATCCCCCTTTGGCATTGATGGAAACCTTGAAAGGATGCACTATTCTACTTAGACCTCGATCTCCAACCGTAGCATCCAGTCACATTGTTCTTCTCCCCCTTTGACATCAATTTCAAAGAAAAAAACACGCTCCCCCTGAGCTGTTGTAGTAATTTTTCGGAGGTATCAGATATTCAACCAACACAAACTCCCCCTAACAGGATGGATTCTCTTAGATGTGAGACGGGATGACACCCATATTTTGATGGAGATATTCAAATGGTGTCTTGGCTAGGGGTTTAGTAAAGATGTTTGCAATTTGTTCTATGGTTGGAATGTATTCAACCTGAACAATATGACTGGTGACCTACTCTCTTAGAAAATGGTATTTTATGGGAATATGCTTGGTCTTGGAGTGGAATACAGTATTCTTGGACACACTTATGGCACTAGTGTTATCACAATGAATTGGGATCTGTGCAATATATTTTACCTCCAAGTTTGCAAGTGTCTGAATCATCCATAGTACCTGAGTGCAACAAGTAGCAGCAACAATGTATTCTGCCTCTATAGTTGATAAGGAAATGGAACCTTTCTTTTTGCTCAACCACGCTACTAGAGAATCTCCTAATAAGAATGCACCTACACTCGTTCTTTTCCTTTCATCCATGCAGTTAGCCCAATCAATATCTGAGTAGATTGATAATTGAAAATTATGATTCTTAGTATACCATAGGCCATAGTTCATTGTTTCTTTCAAATATCTAAATATCCTTTTGACAGCTACAAAATGACTCTGTTTAGGTGAAGACTAATATCTTCCTACCATTATAACAACATGCATTATGTCTAGATGAGATGTTGTGATGTACAATAGGCTGCCTATCATTGACCTATATGAACTTTGATCAACATCAGGTGAGTCATCATCCTTGGTTAATTTTCATCCAGTAACCATAGGTGTGCCCACAGGTTTAGAATCTTCCATTTGAAACCTTTTCAACATTTCTCTTAGATATTTTTCTTGACAAATGAACATTCTTTCAAACCTCTGAGTAATTTGTAGACCATGAAAAAATGACAATTCACCTATCATAGACATTTCATACTCAGACTCCATGGCAGAAGCAAACCATTGTACCAATGAATCCTTATTACATCTGAAGATGATGTCATCTACATAGACCAACACGATGAGAAAATCATTACCCTCTGTTTTGATATATATATTGTTGTCAATTGTTCCTCTCTTGAACCCTTTGTCTAGGAGATACGTATCCAGTATGTGATACCAGGCACGAGGGGCTTGTTTTAACCCATATAAATATTTCTTCAGCTTGCATACAAAGTCAGGGTTATCAGACAATTCAAAACCCTCTGGTTGTTCCATATAGCCTTCTTCGTTCAAATATCCATTTAGAAAATCTGACTTGACATCCATTTGATAGACTTTAAACCTTTTATGACAAGCATAGACAAGAAATATTCTGATAGCTTCTAATCTTGCTACAGGCGCAAATGTTTCAGCAAAATCCAGTCCTTTTATTTGAGCATAGCCTTTATAGACCAATCTTTCTTTATTCTTGACAACTTGTCCCTACCCATTCAACTTAATCTTAAAGATCCATTTGGAACCAATGATATTTTTACCTTCGGGTCTAGGAACCATCTCCCACGTATTGTTTTTCTCAATCTGATCAAGTTCATCATTCATTTCTTTAACCCAATGGTCATCTTTGCTAGCTTCATTAAAATTCTTGGGTTCCAGCATGGATATGAAGGCTATATTTGATTGTTCGATGTTTTTTATTATCTTTCTCCTGGTTTGTACACCTTTGTCTTTTCACCAATTATCTGAGCTGCAGGATGATTCTTTTGAGTGATTTTGGAGGAGGAATTTGAAGTTGTTTGCTAATTTGATTATGTCTGAATATTTTCATCTTCATCTGGATCAGAATATTCTTGTTCTGATTCTTGGAACTGTTCAGCTTCAACTTCATCTATATCCTTTGTTGTTGATTCAGTATTGTTCGCCTCTCTTTCTGGGATTCCTTCATCAACTTTTATGTCAATATAGTCAACCAATCTATGCAGCCTCTTATTATAGCATATGTATCCTTTATTGTTTGTAGCATACCCTAAGAAGATGCCTTCATCATCCCTGTCATCATACATGCCAAGATTCTCATCATTATTCTTTATGTAACACTTACTCCCAAAGGCTTTGAAGTGTTTGATTGAAGAAAGTCTCTCATACCACAATTCATAAGGTGTCTTGTCAGTGTGTGGTCTGAGGTGGGATTTGTTAAGAAAATGGATTGTTGTGTGTATTGCTTCTACCCAGTAGGTTTGACCAATGCTCTTCTCATTCATCATTGACCTAGCCATTTGTTGCACTGTTATGTTTTGCCTCTCAACTACTCCATTTTGTTGTGGAGTTCTTGGGATTGTGTATTCTCTCTTGATCCCATGTTCATCAAAGAATTCCTTGAACTCACTTGACATAAATTCGCCTCCTCTTTCTAATCTTACTGCCTTTAACCTCTTGCTTGTTTCTTAGTTAAAGCCTTAAATATTTTAAATTTCTCAAATGCTTTAGCTTTTTCCTTAAGAAAGGCAACCCAAGTAAGTCTGGTGTAATCATCATGAAGTAGTTTTCTTTCCCTGTGCCTTCCTATCTTGATGGTCCACATAAATCCATATGAACTAGTTGGAGTGGTTTCTCTGTTGAAGTAGAGCTCTTGGATTTAAACTATTTCCTGGTAAGATTTCCTACTTAGCAGGGTTTACACGCAGAATCTTGTGGATTTGATATTCTTGGAAGATCTTTTACTGCCTCAAGATTTTTGAGCTTGATTAAGTGATCAAAGTTTATATGTCCAAGTCTCCTATGCCATAACCAGATCTCATCATGTTTTCTTAGATGACATTCTTCTCTATCTTCTTTCAGCACATATACATTATTTTATATCCTTATGCCTTTAGCCACCACTTGTCCTGATTTTACAGACTTTATCTTGTATTCCTTGGAAGTGAACACCACTTCACATCCTCTGTCACACATTTGACTTACACTGAGCAGATTATGTTTCAACCCATATACAAGAAGAACATCTTGGGCTTTTCCTTTTCCATTACTTAAACTCCCCATCCCTTTGCCCTTGATTTAACCTAGAGCATCATTTCCAAACATTATGTTTCCTGATTTGCTTTCACTTAGAGATAGAAACTTACCTTTGTCTCCCGTCATATGTTTGGAGCATCCACTATCTATATACCAAGGGTTCTTTTGTCTTTGAGCTGACAACACTAATCCAAACTTGTCACTTTCTCTCTTCTTCCAAACCTTGACATTTTTAGCAGAGGGATTCAAATATGGTTCATAGTTCTTTAAGCAACAGTCAACAACTTTATGTCCAAAATTATGACAGATGTGACATTCTGATTCATTGAATAAGGGATCATAACGATTGTTATGCTTAACCTGTGTCCTTTTCCCAGCCATCAAGTGATTTGCAATCTGTGATGGTTTGTTACTTGGCTATCTCATTCTTTGTTGTGGCAGATACCTATACCTTGAATGTATTGATTGCTCATATCTAAATTTTAAAGAAGTTTACAGCTTTGTGACCAAAATTAGAACAGAAAAAACAATATCCATAGAAAAAACCTTGGTACCTGGAAAATGGTTGTCTTCTTTGAGAAGGTTGATTTCTTCCATGCTGATGATTTCTTTGAGAAGAGAGTGTATTATTTCTCTGATCTACAATTTCAATTCGGGTACCTTTTTCTTTACTCCTCCTGGGCAGTCGATTATCTTCTTTTGTTTCTGTAGGTTTGTTGTTGTCATATGTTGTATATTTGACAAACTTGATGGGTTCATTGTTACTTGGTTGACCACTGCTTGATCCATCTTCATAAACCAGACCTATTTTCAGCTTTGGGTTCCTTTGCTGATTCAAAATGGTGGCCAATCCTTCTGAGGCTTTGATACTTGACAGATTTTGATGATACAAGGCTTGAAACTTCTCCAGCTATTTCCTAGTTTTCACTACTTCTTCCTCCAAAGCTTCACATCTTGCCTTATTTTCTGATAACTGTTGTTTCAGAATGTCTTCAATTTTCTTTTCCTCTTCTAATTCCACTTTTAGTAGGGCAAAGTCTTCATCAAGTTCTTTACTACCTTTCTTGAATTGTATCAGCAATTGTTTTTTCTTTCTCGTCTTAATTCTAAGTTTGTCAAGCTCTTCTAGTGCACTGATCAGTTCTCCTTCCAGGTCAACCATAGTTTCTTCTTCATTAGCATCACTTCCTGTGATTTTATTATCATAATCCTCTTTGGCCATAAGCATGAAGTCATTTAGTTTATCTTCAATAGAAGAGTCACTGTCTTCATTATCTGAAGGATCATTATCATTGTTTACACAAAGACTTTTCTTCTTAAAATTATTCTCTTTAAAGAAATTTTTGTGTTTGTGCTTCTTCTCATCATCATATGTCTGATCCTTTATTTTGTAAGGAAATTTATTTGCAAAATGACCTATCTTACCACAGTTGAAACATTTGAAAGGCAGTTTACCTTTGTATTTTCCTGATCCCTTCTTCAGTCTTCATACAAATTTTGATTCAATTTCATCGGGCTCATAATCCTCATTCTTTTCTACTTTAAATGATGCTTCTCTGGAGGTGGGTTTATCTTTAACTATTCTCACTTCATATGCAGTCAACGTTCCTAGAAGTTGATCAAACACCAAGGATTTTAGATCATTAAGTTCTTCTATAGCAGAGACCTTCAAGTTGAAGCTATCTGGTAGAGATCTCAAAATTTTCTGAACTAAGGAGGGTTCCTCAATTTTTTCACCAAGTGTTGTCATTGCATTTATCAATTCTTCAACTCTTAGAAAGTACTTTCCAACAATTTCATCCTCTTTCATCTTCAGTTGTTCAAAATGTACTTTGTAGGTTTGAAGCTTGGCATCCTTTACCTTCTCATTACCTTCATAACTGTTAATGAGTTTGTCCCACATTTCTTTGGCAATTTCTAAGTGCATAACTTTTACAAATTCTACTTCTGCAAGCCTGCTCAGGATAGCATTCATAGCCTTAGCGTTGAAGCTGAATTCTAAATTGTCATCCTTATTAGCTAGTACAATTGGCTTTATATAAACAGTATCTAACACATCCTAGACATTTGCACCTAAATCCATTATGTAGGTTCTCATTCTAACTTTCCAGAAGGCAAAGTTTGTTCCATTGAACAAAGGGGCCTTATTGGTTGAAGTTCCTTCATGGATTGACATGTTTAAGCTCTAGGATCTACCCTTAGATAAAAGGGGTCGGTTCTGATACCAAGTATTGGACAATTGAGAGGGGGGGTGAATCAGTTGTTACTGTGCTTAAACAATTATATCCATTTTTAAACTCATTACAGAACACTCAATGATGATCACAATAAATAAGAAATAGAGTATTCAACATCAATCACACACATGTATAATGCAGAGAAAGATATTCCTGAGGAAACCCATAAAGGGTGAAAACCTCTTCTTCTTTATATGATAATTATTTTCTGTACATTATCATTCTTATGAGCATCGACTCATATTGAGGCTACCACCTCTGTTTTGCAAGCTCCTACTTGCTGAGAGCACCGAATCTCTGGTTTCTCTAGCACCCACTAGAAGGAAGCACCAACTCCCTAAGTGTTCCAACACCAACTGGATGGAAGCACCAACTTCCAGTTATACAGGCACCCACTTGTATATCAAAGAACCAATGTTCTCCCTTGCACCACCCTGACACCCTGGTTTCTCTGGCTACTACCAGATGGAAGATAAAACTCCTGTGTTCAACCACCTACTTGAAACTCTGAGGACAATAGTCCTCCCTAGCACCTCCCTTCCACCCTGAAATATAAAACTTTGCTTTCGATGAATTTATTACAGTGATTCAATAGTTTTCATCACCTTACCAGGCTTATCATTGTTCTGCTATGTTGCTTTGCTCTCCTGTATCATCGTCTCACTGCTTGCATCTTCTTACGCTTTATGATCTTCTACTTTCTCTCTGCATGTGCACTTCAGCCTTCTTTTACCGTCTCAGTTATGCATCTCTCTTCTTTGCTTCTACTAAGATATTTTTCTTTTAGGCTCAATGCTTCTACCTGCATAACACACTCTCAAAAATCGCAACACCATCTCTTCTTTTTTCTGCATTTTTATAGTCTTTATGCACCTTATCCATGCTGCATGCGCTCTCCCACTGCATACACTTCACTGTGTTCATCATCATTGAGCCTTCTCCTGAGATCTTTTGGCTTTACTGACTGTAACAATCTTCGACCCTTTTCCATCTGTCAGTTGACTCTATGATGATTTTACACTCCACTGGCAGTTTCCTCTAGACTCTTCATCTTCTCTGTCGATCACCCTGAAGACTCTTTGAATTCTCTAGCAGAAACCATCAGTGGTTTCTAACAGTTACACCGAGGCTCTTCGGCTCCTCTGGAAAATGCAATCACTTTGTTCTGGAAGTTACTGAGAGAAACTCCGCATGTTCCTGTGTTTTGGCGCCTTCTCTCTTCCTGAAGAAAACTTCACAGTGGGTGTTATCTCTTATGGCTAAGCTCCTTCCTTTCAGGTGACCTCTGGCGGTGACCAAACACCTATTCATAAGGCGCTTTCGTGACTCACATTTCAGGGATATGGGGATGAGGCATATCGACTCTCCAAGTCGCAATCTCTGAAATGGAGCTTAGTTGCATGCTAGATCCTCCCTTAAACCTTTGATGATGTGACCAATGGTTGTGACCACATCCCTATTCAAAAAGGCATTTCGCGATTTCGCATTTCGAGTTTTCTCCCATGAGTCTCCTTGACTCCTCATATTGTGAACCCTGAAATGGAGCTTGGTTGCTCTAGCTCCTTCCTCCAATGTGATCACCGACAGTGACCACGACCTACGCCAAAAAGGCGTTTCACATTTCGTCATTCCTGTGATGAAGGGTCTCGACACTCCAAGTTGCAATCGTCGAAACTCCGAAATGGAGCCAGATCAATGGTTCATGCTTTCTCTTGATCAATGACTCAGATTGAATCATTGTTTCGTGTTTTGTTATTTCGGCATTCTTGTGATGAAGGGTCTCGGCACTCCAAGTTGCGATCGCTGAAACTCCGAAATGGAGCCAAATAAACAGTTCACTCAGATGATGTGTCGTGACCTGAGCAGCTGCCACGTGTCACTCAGATTTGAAATATTCACGTACTTGAAACATCAAATCACCTTGACACTTGTCCTTGTATGATTGTGCCACGTGTCCTTGCTGACATAGGTTGCCACCTGTCCTTTCTGACATGGTCTGTCATGAAATACCTCCTAGATCTGACGGCCTAGATTAGTCCTCGATCCAACGACTAAGATTATGTCGCAATTTCACATATTGCGAGTTCGAGAGGTGAGGGCACCTCCTCCCTTTGACTTTCCAGTCAGAAAAATGATGATCTTTCACCACGTGTCCTTCTTGGATCAACGGTCCAGATTTCTCCTCGATCCAACGACTCATATATTTTCACAATTTCGTGTATCGCGAGTTGGAAAGTTAGGCCACTCCTTCCTTTGACCTTTCAGTAAGAGAAATTTTGATCTATGACCATGTGTCCTGCCCGAAGATGGATGGTCCTCCTGCTTTCGGGATTTTGTAAGCCTGCTTCTTCTTTCACTTTAAAGAACATGCAGGTTCTCCTGGATCCAACGATGGTCGAACCTCGCGCTCAAATCTAACACCCAAGATCTGTCCTCCATCTGTGCGCTCCTCCTGTCTTAATTTAGATCTGATGGTCATCTGGAATTTTGAATGGGATCCAACGATCATTGTCACTTCTCCTCCCGAGGTTCTCCTTCCTATGTGTTCTTTCCATCAATGACAAGTGCATTCTTTCTGTGAACATGCCAACGGCGTGCCCTCAAAAATTGAAAGGAATGAAGTGATGTGACATGTTAGTACTCGAGCGATGAACCTCCAAAGAGAATAAGTAGTTGGGGACTATCGATCTATAGGAGGACATGCATCAATCGATCGTGTGCTTCAGTTGAAAGCACTCCGGGAAAAGGTGAGCAAGGAGAAGTTGAGAATTGAGATTTCTGGACCCCGGAGATTTGAAGATAATTGCAGTCATCTGATTTAGTAGGACACACAACAAAAATCAACATACTTCAAAGAAAAGAGAAGGTTGAGAGTTAAGTTATTCGAAGTACGAAGACTCGAATAAATCATAGCCGTCGATCCGTGGGAAACACGCGTCAGTATATCCCGAGATTCGGATAAAAACATTTCGGAAAAAATTTGAAGTTTGAGTTTTCCGAAGTCTGAAGGCATGAAGGAATTGCAGGCATTGATCCTTGCAACGGTAACTTCTAAAGTCCTGAAGTCCAAGGTTAATATGGGTCGTATGATAAGGGAGACACATGGCGGAAATTTGGTTGGTTCGGGAAATCGAAGTTCGGGAGAATTGGAAGTGTGCTAGTGTGGAAACTCCTGAAGTCCCAAAGACTGAAGAGTCAAAGTGGTGGGGCACAATGACATCACTAGGAGGTGTGTGGAGCCCAGAATTTCCGAAGTGATGTGGCTTGCAGACGTCTCTAGGGATGACGTGGACACATGGGATGTGCACCATGTGTTAGTAAGTTTTGAGCATGAGGATGATTGAAATGTCATATAGGATGTGACACATGTCACTCACCTAATTGGACCATGTGTCCACTTACAGTATTTCGCTACATGGCGATGGATCGTCGACTCTGGAGAAATTACTCCGAGAGTTTTCAATTGAGAGTTGAAACTCCTGAATCTTGGAGAGTCGGAGAGCTGAAGTAAACGTCGATTGTTGGATCGTCCGAAGTAGACCTGAACCATCAGATCAGGAGAAAAGGTGGCATGAAGCTGTGGATTCCAGGTAAGGAACCAAAGTAAATGTCGATCGTCAGATCATCCGAAGTAATTCCCCACTGTCTGATTCAAAAGGACATGTGGAATAATCCCATGTATCTCGAGGGAAGTAAAGATTGAGATTTGAGAATTATGAATTCCGGAATTCTGAAACGACCACAACTGTTGATCTGGGAGAGGTAAATCTGAATTGTTGGTTCCCAAGAGGTAGATCTCGGTCATCCATTTAGAAGCACTATCAATATCACGAGTTCAATGGTCACCTCACATTGTGGGGATGGGAGGTGCTCGGGATTTACAAAGTTGAGGGCGAGAAGCAATTGAGACCACAGTTTTGGAAAAAGGAAACATGGTGACTCGAGGTGAATTGTGGGGTGAAAAGTATTTTGGTTCCAGACCACCTTTGAACGTGGACGCAATCACGCGTCTACATGAGGTCACCGCCTAAGGTCACGTATAAAGAGGGGCCAAAAGGAAAAGGAGCTAGCGCCAACTCTAATATTTTTTGCAAGAGCGAAGGACAAGGTTGCGGGGGCCATTAGACCTGTGCTAGAAAGCCAGAATAGCCTATGTTTAGATACATAATGAAACCATCAAGGTTTCGGAGAGCCAATTTGGCTCGGGATTGAAGACCCTTGACCGGGAGGTTGCGCATCCTTAGGAGAAGGGGGTCTACATTAAGAAACAAAGGGAAAAGAAGAGACAACACTCAAATCAATAAGCCCGTGATTTTGTGCATCTGGTCATATGTAAATGGTTTGAAGGAAGCACCTCATAAAGATTTAATTCAACAAAGAGTTAACACTAGAATAATACAGGGAATTGATAAAGGGTCAAAATATGATCTGTTTGTGAAATTAGAAAACAACAGAAGCATGAGTACGATATAATGAGTCAATCCATGTTTATGATCAACTTATGAAGACAAAAGAACCAACGCCCAGTCATGATTAAAAGAAAGTTCATTCATGAGCATTACGAATAAAGGATAAAAAGGGAAAATGATATTAATTAAAGAATAATATTGTCATTTAAATGAAAAGGTACCTGTAAATTTAATTGACAATTTTTGTATGATATCTATAGTTCTAACAAGATGTTTTCTTGCAGGTTTATCAGGATTAGAGGTATAACCAGATCAATTCAAGAATAGGATTAGATGTTAGGGTCATGGAGGCATGACTTTGCTTACAAAAGTTGGATGAGGTGCTACAAAAGAAAGAATCCTCACATAGGAAATGAAGCTAGCAGGTGAATAATGTCATTAATGGGCATAGCAAGGAAAAGTAAGGCTCCATAGCCTTGAAGGTAAAGATGTGTAGACAATTGCAAGCTTGGTGTGGAAGGAAACAAAGAGATTAAGAGGTGGTGTGTGAATAATCTTTATGTGTCAAGCATAGGAGTTTCAGGGAAATATTTGTTAGATATGACTTATCTACTGTCTAAAAGCTTAAATTAGAGTTCATAGTGGAAGCAAGATGCCAATGCAGAGGAATTGGAATGCTCTCTCACTTCAAAAGTGGCACTGAATGAAAATGGATTTCCATTGGGGAATGGTACTAAGTGGGAAAGAATGGCTAGGTGGAATGTGGCTGGAAAAGTGTTCAAACCCAAGGAACCATAGTGCACATGAGAAGAATGGGAGCACACAAGGCATCAAGGATATAAAGGAATTCAAGGACAACCAACTACAACAAAAATAGATAAATAAATAAGTGAATTGAAACAGAAATGCACTAGAGTGCATGATGCATACAATGAAGTTAAATTGCATATGCATTGGTAGGCATGCTGACAGTAAATGCTTGGTGAATATACATGTGTAATTTTGCATATGTACATGCTTGGATATGCATATAACATGTTGATAAACTTAGAATAGTCTGTTATTATGAAATAATGTTTGAGTACGACTAGGGATGGATTATGTATTCAGGAAAAATGATATAGAAGGGTTAAATATGTCGATGTTGTTGTTGCTTATAATTTCCATCGAGGTGAAGAACCATGAGGATGGAAGGAATGGTGATCAAAATGATGAAGGGGGAAGTTTGTGAGATTCTACAAATATCAGTTGGTTAGACAACAACAAGTAGGTTGGTAACAACCAGGCAGGTATGCAATTAGTTTATGTTGATGCATACATGTTGAAGGGGATCAAGGTAAGGATTCCCTCAGTTAATTTTTCAGTATTTAAATTGATATGTAATGGTCGAAGGCCTAGAGTGTGTAAGTGTTGTTGATGCTAGAATTCACTTAGATAAAATGTCAGCTGCATATTATGTTATGATTGGTTATGGGATCATAACCAAGTTAATTCAGGAGACATACTCCTTATATAACAATGAATACCCATAGATCTAGTCATGTGTGAGACCATAATATGGTTGGATATGGAAGGGATATAGCGCTATGTGATTGCTCGATGGTATCTACTATATATTTGATGTTTGGATTGCAACCTCTTTGCCAACACTGAAGAGCACTTAAGGATTATATTCTTGGTGTTGTGTTTGGGTGGAAAAGGAAGGTAACCAAATAGTTAGGAAAGTAGTAGGAAGTGTGTAGATGATGTGTTGAATCATTGGCCCGACCTTCCAACTCATCATGGTGGAATACATGACATAGTTATGTGGTATTATGTAGTCCATGCATGGATGCATTGTGTATATGTGACCATGGGTATTGGCACATTGATTGTTATCTTATTAGCTGTGGCATTATGAAACATCTATGTGACTGATAATACACGTGTATGTAATGATGATTTCATTCCAATTGATAGTTGGATTAATATAAGTAATTGAATTGTATTTGTAAACAATTCTGAGAGCCCTTTGTGATTTTGTTTTCAATCATTGTCGTGAGAATATATTTCTTGTACATGAGATAGTGACAATTTGTTTGGCTGAGGAATGTTGAAATTGCAGGAGGAAGGGGGTCTTGGATATGGCAGTGTTGTAAGTCTATAAATAAGACCAGTGCCTATTGCTGCAAGAGTCAAATTGTTATGAGCAGAAGCTCATGCCTAGAAGTTTTATTTTTCCTATATAAATTTTTTTTGGGAATTATGATTTGATAATTACTGACGAATTGTTTTGGCCGAATGTAAATTGAAGAAATTGGAAGTAGAATGGTCTTGGATATGGAAGTGATGTAAGCCTATAAGGAAGACCGATATCTACAGCTACAGAGCCAACCATTATGAGCAGAAAGATCATGCTTGGAAAATTTTATTTTCCTATATAAAATAGATTTGACATTTATGTTTGAAATGGTTATAATGATATCTCATGGTGGTTGTATGTGTATAATACAGATGATATGTTGGATATGCAAGATGGAAAGCATGGAAAATGATACTATTGTGACATGAGAACCCTATGTCCTTAGAAATATTCTTGTGCAAGAGAACCTTGGTCAGGCAAGATAGATCGCTTGAGGGGTTGCATAGCAGAGAAGGGGATGCCTGAGCCTGGGCCTGGAAGGTGAGTGACCACAAGGAAGAGGAGACTTTGATAGCTCTTGATTGGGGTCATGCACACAATGGGTATGTCAGGGAAAATAGTGAGCCAAGTTAACGAGAAATCCATATGGATGTAAATCAATGAACCGCACAGATAAGTATTGTATTGGATTATGAAAATTTACTCTTACAATATGAGAAAGAATGAGAATTCTATGCACAAATTTTGAACTGACATGCTCACTAATTTGAAATATTGTAGGAAAACGATGAATGTTGAATATCTATAAAAGTACCAGACTATGAGAGAAAAGAAGGTGATGTTGGAGCAACTAAATGACAAAGGCATGGAAGGAAGAAACTCCAATGGACTTGCTACAACTGGATTTTAGAACCCACAACTCTGAAACTTCTTGGCCGAGTGCACTGTAGTCGGGGAGAAATGGAACAACCTGAGGGACTGCATGGTAGGAACATCATCATAAATGTTTTGGGTCGGAATTCCTATGAATACATGTTTTAGGCCAGAGTGCCTATGTATATAAGATTGGGCTAGATTGCCTGTGTGAATTAAGGCCAGAGGGCCTCAAATTGTAATGTTAATAACATTGGAATAGTGTTGTGCACTAAGGACAGTGCCAAAATAAGGGGAGGGGGATGTAACATCTCGGTTCTAACCCTTATAAACTATAATGTATTATGTAAATATGACTTAGTCTGGTGAGTCGATAAAGTTGAAAAGGGGCCAGAGTGCCTAGGAAATGTAACACTTCCTATACATTAATAAAATACATCGTTGGTTGCAAGACTAACAAGGAAAAAAGAGATAGGGGGCTATGATTCCATGAGAGAGGGGGCTTGAGGGGATAAGTCTTACTATTATTATTTTATTTACCCATAATTGATTTTATGGAGAAGACGGGGTTACATGAGCTTCTTGGGAGGGAGGCCATGTGGCTCTTGTCTTCATGTAATTATTTAAACATCCCTTAGGGGTTGTTTTGGGGTCGTTCTTCCCTTGGTTCATCCTCTTCTCACTGGTTCAATTGTTCTTCTTCCTCTGTAATCACTACTGCTAGTTCGTGTGCTCTTGGGATGAGCATGGAAACGAATGGCAGGAAGAGGAGAGCCATTGTTGAATGGTTGTAATAATTTACTGATCATTCCATGAGGGAATGGATGACTGTGTGCATAAACTTGATCGTAGTTCAGATGGAACTATCCATGGCTGAAAGTCCTTGGAATTTCCAGTAGGGATATTTCTTGACCAGTAGCACTGGAGCCCTTGAGAGAAATGGAACAGTGTCAGGGACTGCATGGCAGCGAAAGTTGTTAACTTCTTGGGGTTGTGTAGGCTGAGGGGGGAAGAGAGCTGGAAATTAGGATTGTTGCGAGGTTGGGAAATCTGAGAGCTACTTAGCCAACTAATGTGTATTTAGAATTGGCCTAGGACCCATCCTTGTTGATTCATAACCCTGGATAGGGGGTGACCAGTTGTTGAGAGTAAATGAACAACAGTGTCTATGGTTGGGAGGAACATCCTTGGTCTACATCCAGTTGGTGAACTTTTACTTGCAAAGATAAGTGCTCTTTTTGTTTTATGTTTAATGTATTCCTCTATGTATTTAATTATCTCCGAGATATGTATTCTAATGTGCATGTATGTTGGTTATTTGTTGTGCATGGCATGGTGTTTATCTCTTTTATGTTGTGGCATGGATCTTGTATTATGCATGTGGTGTGCATGCTCCTAACATTATTGAGAAACCCTTTGTCTTCGAATTAGAGATCATAGAACTGAGTCTTGGGACTGCAGCGTGCCTAGCCTACGGGTGGTTGGGTGTGTTGTAGCCTGTTTAAGTGGCATAGACCGACCTCTGGGTGGTTAGGTATGTTACAATAGGCCTTGTGACGATATGCATCATCGATCCTATTTTCTCCCAGAGCTTGTTAAGATCGAACAAGATGATTTTAGATCTACCTTGAGTGAGACGGTCGGTCACGCTATGGCTCCCTTAGATACACATGGTATTTATGCCAAAGGAAACATGGAGAATATTTTTCCTACCATCGTGATCGACATCTCTCATATCCCTGGTAAAATTAAGAACATATATATTGGTGTGGATTGTTCTCCTGGAGAAATTCAGATCTACACTGATCTCTTCAAAGAATTCTTAGATTTTTTTGCTTGTTCATATGAAGAGATGTTAGGGATCGACCCCAACATTGTTTAGCATGAGATTAAAACCTATCTAGATGCTAAACCTTTTTAGCAACATCTTAGAGATGTTAATCCTAGGAAGGCCCCCACCATTAAGGTAGAGGTAGAGAAGCTACTTAATGTTGGTTTCATCTACCCAGTTCCCTTAACTGAATAAGTGTCTAATCCCATTCATGTAAATAAAAAGAAAGGAACCATCCATGTGTGTATGGATTTTAGAGACATGAACAAGGAATTTCCTAAAGATATCTTCCCGACTCCTTTCATTGACCAGATTCTTGACGAGTCTACAGAAAGTGAAGTATTTTATTTTATGGATGGATTTCTAGGGTATAATCAAATTCAAATCAAAACCGAGGATCAACATAAGACGAATTTTATTTGTCCTTGGGGTACTTTTGCATACCATAAAATTCCTTTCGGTCTTAAAAATGTCGGAGCAACCTTCCAATGTGCCATGACCTTTTCATTTCACAATCTTAAGCATATTGTCAAAGATTACTTAGATGATATCATTGCTCACTCTTGCAAGAGAGTAGATCACTCCACTCACCTTCGATTAGTATTTGTGAGATGTCATTATTATCACATTTGGTTGAACCCTCACAAGTGCATTTTCTGCGTTAGGCCTGGTCATCTTTTAGGATTCATAGTGTCTGAGCATGGGATCATGGTGGATCCTATGAAGGTTGAGGCAATACTTTGATTGTCTTCCCTGCGCAACATTTGACAACTTCAAGGTTTATAGGGGAAGGCTAACTTCCTACGTCGTTTCATAGTGAATTATGCCAATTAACTAAAGGTTTCATGTGTATTTTGAAGAAGGACACTCTATTTATATGGGATGGTCAAGCCCATCAATCCTTCGATGCTCTTAAGAAAGCTTTGGTATCAACGCCTCTATTGAAGCCTCTAGACTACAATAGAGAATACTTACTTTATATCACCGCGTCCGAAGGGACGGTTGGCATGGTTCTAGTTCAGGAGGATGTCGAGCTCCATGAGCACATTGTCTACTATCTCAATCGAAACCTAGTTGGTCCTGAACTTAAATACTCTCACATAGAGAAGTTGTTCTTGGTCGTCGTACATGCGGTTCAGAGATTACGAAATTATATATTACTTTGCAAAACTATCATGGTTGTGGATATCAATCCATTTTGATATGTCCTCACCGGGCGTATCATAGGGGGGAAATACAATAAGTGGATTTTTATTTTTCAAGAATTCGATCTCGATTTTGCTTTTGTGAAATATAAGAAATCGCTAGATTTTGCCGAGTTTATATCGAACTTCCCTCGACTAGATGATGACATTTTTCATGAAGATCCATTCGTGGATGAACACATTTTCCTTATCTCATATTCAGACCCCTGGTGTGGAGACATTTTGATCTATCTTCAAACCTTGAAGCTACCCCAACATCTGTTGAGAGACGATCGACGACGTATACATTATCATGATAAAAACTACCTTATTATTGGTGACCCTCTATATCGTTAAGGGGTAGATAGTATTTTATGTCATTTCTTGACTCATGATGAATTTGAGGTTGTTCTCAATGAATGTCATAGTGGGGCATGTGGTGGTCATTTATCTGGGCTTTCGACAACCCAAAAGATTTTGCGAGCTAGTTAGTTTTTGTCGTCAATTTTTAAAGATTGTGTCGAAGTAGTCAAGAAGTGTCACTTTTGCTAGGTGTTCACTCGGAAAATGCGCTCACACCCAACCCCTCTTCACCCAATTGTCATCGTCGGTCCCTTCACCAAGTGGGGGGTAGATTTTATGGACTGTAAACTAGCTTCGGTTGGGGGGGCACCAACATATTATCGTGGTCGTGGATTATTTTACTAAATGGGAAGAGGCCATATATGTTGTTAAATCTGATGGTAAGACTGCATCATTCTTCGTATTCAACCAGAATATAGCCTGATTCAGAATCCCAAGAGAGATTGTCACTAATCACGGAAGTCACTTACTGAATGAAATGATGAAAGAGTTAGCATCAAAAATGGGGTTTAAGAATGTTCAATATTCCCCTTACTATCCTCAGGAAAATGGACAAGTAGAGGCAGTGAATAAATCTCTCAAGACCGTTTTGCAAAAAATTGTCACCTAGAGAAAATATGACTGACATCTGATGCTTTACCTTGCACTTTGGGAATACCAAATCTCAGTAAATACTTCCATTGGTTTCTCTCCTTTTCAGTTAGTATATGGTGTGGAGTCTATTCTTCCCATTGAATGTGAAATCCCTTCCCTCAAGTTGGAAATTGAGCTCCTGCCTGACACATTTGATCTTGACGAACGCCTCATGCACCTAGCGCACCTCGATGAGAAACGTCGATATGTTGCTACGACTATTGAAGTGAATAAACAAAGTGTTAAGGTTCAATATGATAAGTCTATCTATCTCCAATAGTACACTGAGGGTGACTTGGTTGCCCTTTATGACCAAGCCAAAGAACCGCTGGGGGAAGGTAAGTTCAACCCCATGTGGCATGGTCCTTATGTTATGTGATGTGTCTTAGAGAATGGAGCATATGAATTGGAATATTATGAAGGGAAAATGTTGGATGAGCCCAAAAATGGGCTCTACCTTAAAAGGTATTATGCTTGAGCCCTCAAACATGGGTGTGACCTTTGTATACTAGTGTATCTTAGTGTATATACTTCTTTATCTTCGTTTGTGTCATCGACTTGCTTATCAAGTTTTCCCTTAGTTTGAAGATGTCAACGGAGTCTTTGGTTTACTTAGGATTCACAGATGGTGCTAGTTTTCATACGCGGAACATGGATTATGTTGCTTAGGTCATTTACTCACCCGAGGAACAACTAGCGTCTTCAGGTGGCATTCATCTAGAGTCATCAACGAATAATGTGGCTGAGTATAGCGTCGCTATAGAGATATTACGCGACGTCATTTAACATGGTGTTCAATATTTAGAATTTCTCCTAGAATCCCAATTAGTCGTATGTCAGTTGAACGACAGATACCGTGTGTGAGATTCTACTCTACTCCAACAATTCCTATGAGTACGACTTTTGGAATGATACTTTGATTTTCTTACTTATAATCGCATCCCTAGAAGTTCTAATCATGTATTTGATGCATATGCTAATTATATTTTAGATTGAAATTTGTCACATAACTAAGAAAAGAAAACACATTCATACATTTACACATTGTAACATATATAAGTAAAGTCGAACACCAATTTTTTATATTTCATCCTTTTGAGTTCAAAAAATGGTGTCATAGTACAAAATGGGGCTCACACCCTCAAAATTACATATATGGCCGGTATATAGCATGACCATGGCATCTATGCCTGTGGCCCCAGATGTGTATCATGATAGCACACTATGGTGTTTGCAAGATGCCAAAAGAGTCTCACTCATGCACGGGGTACACCCACCACCTGTCATTGCATCGCCTCTGGCATATCCTCCACTTGACACATAGGAATCCTATGTGTTAATCGAGACAGGTTCCCTGCACATTCTGTAACACTCTTTCGGTGTCCCCTCCTAGTAGCTCATCTCCTCGGCCCCTTCATCGATTTCATGGGAATCCCTCTAGCCATCGCGGACCTACGTCTCCGCAATAAAGCAATTGTTAATACTTTATACCATGCAAAAATGTGTTTTTTATTTTTCCTTTATCAAAATTCAAAAACACAAAAAAATGAAATATGTAAAATTATTTCTTACCAATATCACCATAGGCGGAACCTGGTGGAAAAGGCATGTCAGGATCCCCTCTGTAGTCAATCCCTCCGTAAGGACATTCATCAATGAATATGACCTGTAAGTGCCACCAGAAAAAGAAATCATCCTTGTAGGGGGTTGGCACCCTACCACCTCCTAGCCGCCTCATCACATCGGTCCACCGTGACATGTTTGGGTCACACAGTCCGTGTGGAGTAATCTCTAATCTAGGGCTCAAACCTAGAACCATCTAAAAGAAAAAAATACAAAGTATAGATGCAAATATAAAATTTATTATTCATCCTTGTTTGCAATTTATCAAATAGCTCTTCATGTTAGCCAGTAGTGAGGTACACCAGTCATAAAAACAAGGTCTCAAAAACTCCACCGCGTAGAATATGAGTGGCCTTGATTTCTGGTGCAATGAGGTCGACCCCAAAATCCATGTGAGTACAAGAATGATGATATTTAAACTCACGTTCTCAATCACCTTGATAGGGAGTTGGCTCCCTACTTTATCTATGCCTGCAACACAAAGGGTGGAATTGTACTCCTCCATGGTCATACCACCCCCAACCCCTTGGGCCTTGAGAGTCACTACCTCACCCCAGCGAGACAATCCCATGATAAAGTATATATCGTCCACTTCAATCCTCAATGGTTTTCCATCAAGATTGAAGGACTTTGTCTCTGGATCCCAGTAGTTTACCAGTAACTTGAATAACCTCACCTAAGCCCACATCCCTTTGAGAGCCCAAAATTTATAAAGGACACATTGTTTTAAATCTTTTGGGCCCTTGCATCTCTTCCCACTAGTGCATCTATCTCCTCATTCTCCCTTTCCCTCCATTTAATAACCATCCTATAAAGGAGAAACCATTTTTCAAGTTAAAACCCTTTCAAAATATTGTTCACAGAATTGTACACAAGCTAACTTGATAACATTCGCATATAGGGCTTCATATACGTGTGTCGATGATCTGTCACCCGTGTACACCCTAGCTTCCATATAACGCCTTCTTATACTCAAAAAATGGGGACTAAAACTGAAATTTAAACCATTGAAATTGAAGGAGAGGGGATGGGAACTTACTTGATCCAAAAGGTTGTTGATTATGTTGATCGTATCTCCCACAATCGACACTTGAAGATTGTGGGAAAAATAGCCTAAAATGCACTATGTGGGTGAAAAAACTCAAATGGTATGGTAAAATGTTCTATTTTTACTATTAGTAGAAATCTTTTACCCACTTTCTATAGTTCTTTGCTATTTTTTGACATTATGGACTAATAGCGCAGTGGAAAGACTTGGTTTTTAGTGGTTTTTTCAAATATATTTTACATTTTCCAGCATCATACCTCTCGTTCATGCCTTTGGAAGGTATATTCTTTCACCGACATATAGGATAGGTTTTTACTCTGTTTTTCATTCTTGCATCATCCCATGATCGTGATCCATACACCCTAGGTACAAACCCAGTTATTAGCAACACATAACCTTCTCACTGTTACTAGAAATGTCATTATTAAGTGGTAAAGGCTTGCCAAACATGGGTTCCCTAGTTAGAACCGTTGTATCATTTGGTGCCCATGCATAAGTTATTCCATAGGACCAGGAGTTCCTTGTTGTCCTAATATGAATTTGTGTTTGAACCCCATTTTCTTACTCACAAGCATTCTGAACATTACCTATGGGACTCCCCCAAGTCTTGGTTAAGCTCTTTTCCAACTCCCAAAAAAATGAAAAGATTGACGAGTGAACCTGTCTCTTTCACACTCGTTAAATGGTTTTGAAAGGATGTTTATTTGGTATAAGTTTAACCCTTTTCCAGACCAAGTAGACTACTTATGAAAAAATAATACTCTAGTCACCATTGGCTAAAATAGTTCTCCTGGGTATTATTTTATACTTTTTCGGACCTAGGGGACTAAATCTACGAAAAAGGACATTTTTTGGAGTTAAGCTGTAATTGCATTGCATCACCCTGCTTGCATTATTGAGCCTATTTCCAATTCCCTCTTTCTTGTTATAAGCCTCTTACCTCAGCAATTTGCATCACTTGCCAAGTAGTGCCTTCCATATATCCTTTGCAGCTTGACACCATGTACCATTAGAGGAAACATCCCCCTGAGTGTCTGTGTCCCACATGCACTTCCTTGCATTGAGCATAGGTATGTTCCATTTCTTGGAACTAGTTTCTTACTCACGAGACTCGTTTCCTCTCCTCTATCATAACATTTATTTTTCTATGAAAAAAAAAAAAAGACAGGCGAAAAAACAATATTATCTCATATCGGCAGCAGTCATGTCACCTTTGAACAAAGAACAAAATTTTGAGTCCATTTTCATCCAAAGTTTGGTTTTAGCATGACCTTAGGAAGATGAACTCATTACTTAGAGTTTACTCCTCTGACTAGTTATTCTTCCAGTCCCTATGGAGAATTTGTCGATGCCTCCTGCATCGCAAATTTTTATCAATGATCATTATCATGTCTATGTTTCCTGAGTTATCTATATGTTTCATGTGTTTGTTCAAAGGAATTCTATAAGACTGTGTCAACCATTTCTTACAACTCTTGACTTTCAATGTCGGTCACACCCTCAGTTTATCTCAAAGTCACATGAAGTTGTTGTCCTACCATGCACCATGGGCCTACTTTCATTATGGGTAGGTAAACTTGAACCCAACAGATGACATTTCCTCATTGGTCACTAACTGGGGAGTTTCCCTTATGTTTGATGACAAGAAATGTATTCATATATTGAGATTTGTGCAGTGTCTTGGATTCCGTTATCCTTATTGGTGGTTTCCTCACCTTTGTCAGAAATTTTCCTTATTGGCTTATATTCAGAGGGTCTCTTTCATGCACTACTTGCATCCAGTGCATGTGAGGGATGCACATGGTCGTTGGTTCGTGAACATCCTATTTTTATGAGAACCTCCTAATCATCAAGCTATTTATTTCTACCTCATGTTGGATGATGAGAGAATCCTTAATTCTCTCCTTTTAGCAGGTATCCTTCCATCGACTTCAACTCATCTATTCTGGAAATGAGACCTAGAGTCCTATGAGTACCTAGAGGCTTGCAGTCATCAGTGGTAGGTTTTCCCACCATCGACAGTTGGGAATATATCAATGTCTCCTGATCGAAGGATTATTCAAGTGTTCGACCTCAACACCCTTATTCACACTTGTAGAATGTACTCAGTGCCTTGATACATAATTTCATTATTGGTGGGTTGTCTCGCGTTTGTTAACGGTATACCTTAATGATCGATAATCAAACGAAGTCTCATTCTGTTCGACCTCAACTCCTCTATTTGCATGATGTAGACTTGCACCTTTGGCGGATAGTGTAGAATACCTCTAGCTTATGGTAGCAACATTCCTCATCTGTTGTTGTCTTTCATTGGACCAATACCTATATGACTTCAGTGATCATGGGGATCAAATTGTACTCCAGATTCCATTGTATACAAATATCATCAGTTTATTTTGAGATTGGATTCCATTGTTCCTTGTTCGTGACTATGAAATCCTATGGCATATGTCCACTTTGTATTTCTTATTCATGGCCATGAACAACTATTTGATATATTTCCACATGGATCTGTAGTGTAATTCAAATTGGCAGCTATGTGTACAAATTCATTATGGATTGTAATATTCTTATGAGAAACTAGTACTTCCAGATGAGTCTTCATTACTCCACTTCTGGGGATTGTAATGTATTTCGACCATCATAGATAGTCCTATGATCTCACACATTAGGGGGCATATGTTACAACAAATTTTGCCTCACTCCATGCAACTTGCTTGGATGGCCTTCCATTACCCTCTATAGACTTGAAGTCCCTTTTTTTTTCATTCTAGAGCCAAAAATGCACATTTTTCCACATATACGTGCCCTATTAGTTATACAACACATGTATACGTAGGTTTCTCCACTACATCCCGCGTACATCAGGTTTGATGCTCAAAATTAAAAATTATGTCGGGTTTCCATGCCATGTCATGAGATCCATGATCCTTAACCTTCCACAGACTGGAAACACTCTAACTTGGCCCTTCAGTTCCATTTGAAGGCTACAAATTGAGCCATATCCAATCCTTGAGACAATTCAACAATTCAACTTTGAGAATAAAGACACTCTGGAGAAATTTCACTTCATATTGAGTTTGCATCCCTTTGTCCTTGAAAGTCTGAACTCCTTTTTTTAGCCCCCAAGCTCTTCCTTATTTATGATGGAGAACCTCATTGACTCCTATATATGAGATTTCCTTTGTGGAGGATTGAAGTGGTGGAGGCCCAGCTGGAAGGACTTAGTTTCTCGGTTTTGATATGTGTCATTACAGAAGTTTGTCACCTATGTACTTATGCTAATTATTTTAATAGAAATACTCTTTTCTCTTCCAATTGATATCTTGCAAATATTTGAATTCTTATTCCATGGACGTATTTTTCATGTATGTTAATGGATTATGCTAATTTATATGTTGACATTATATATTATCATCATATGCTTGTGTATCTTGGTTGTTGAGGACAAGTTGCAAGTATAAAGCTTTGGGTTGCGTGCTCAACGATGTTCTTCTTCAAACGTCCAGACGAGCTAGGCTCTTAGCCTTGTCTTGTTAGCATTTCATTCATATAGCATACTTGGGATTAGAGTTAATTTATGCATTTCATTCCATCTTTTGTGGTTTACCCCTAGCCATAGAGATATTTTCCTCGTAACAATTGGATTTTTTACTATCAATACCCATACTGATGTATAAACCTATGAATTCATCATCATGGTGTAAGTTCTCTATGCATCTTCCATGATTTTGACTCTTTGTGTTAATTCTGTCCTGATGTAATCGTTGTTAATTCTACAAAATGTGCAGGCAATAATATTTGTTAGAAGAATTCATGCGACAACTTCATGAAAACTTTGCACAATTTTGTCAGAATCATTTCTTCTGATTTCTTGGATGACGTTAACGTCCCAATTAAAAAAAATTGGGTGAATAATTGGACTCCTCTGTCCAAAACTTTCCCATTGACTTCTCCCTTGTGCAATTCTAAGTCTTGCGCAGTAAATTATGGTCATTTGGAATTCACTCAAATACCCTTTTAATCTTTCTTTCTTCTTTTTGAAGCCTGTGCACACATTGGTATTCAACATGTACCAATGCACGATGTCAATATTTAACATATACACCGTGTATCAGTGTTATGCATGCACCATAAGGTTTTCTCCGTGTAGCCCCAAATTTTAGTGCACACACTCGTGTACCATCGTTTTTTGCGCATTTTCAATGCCACACCCCACAATGTCAAAATTTAGTGAACATACTTGCGCATTCTTATTTTATGAGCACCATGGTCTCACTGTAATTCCAAATTCGGCCACTCACTAGTACGAATTTTTCCTTAAGTAGATACTCGGCCCATGCAAGCTCAGTGTTGAAACTGGAGCTCTGATACCAATATACAATGTCCCTTGTTACGAGCACTAAAAAAATTCCCTGATACCAATGTGTAACGTCCCCAGTTACCAACACTAACAAAATGCTTTGATACCACTTTGTAACATCCCCAACTTATTGTTGAACAATGCCACTCCAAAAATATAGTGCACATATTCTACACTATAATATTAATCTAGGCAGAAACATGTGAGGTAACGTGCACAATCCCAAGCTGGATCACACCACACAAATTTTCCTCTTCAAACACTATTTTTAACAACAAAATTAACACATAATACAACTGCACGTACAATCATTTAGCGAACACAAATATTATTGTGCGTGTAACCACTATGAACACATGATTACTACTACAAACACAACCATTATGGTGTCACACGCAGATTCAGTTCTCCTTGTGCGTGCAGATCTTCTTCCTTGCGCACACAACACATCCATCCTCTTGTGTGCACTGATTATTTCCTTGTGCGCACGACAATTCTAGCCTTGTCTCGGAAAATCATGACCATTATTACAAAATTAACTAACATGAATATTTAATAGCTATCATACTCTGCATGTGCGATAATACATACTGAATAACAACATCATGCTTTATATGTGCAAACAACATTATACAAAATAATGACAATTGATCATATGCAACATCATAGAGGAAATAAACCCATATCATACATAGGTAAATAATCACATAGTAAATTATACAAGCACATAAAGGAAACTTGTCTTTTATAAAGAGTCGCCAATTGCATGCAGAGCTCAGGCATTCCTCCCAACCATAGACTCTTGTTGCTCATAATATTTCAGCAACAGGTCACCCCTGAGCTAGGGCTTAAACTCCACAAGGGAAAAAGGATTCCTAATGCCAAGCTAAGGTTTAATAATTAGCAAAATTGTTTAGTCCAAGGTGCCCCACTGTTGCAACTAGCCTACAATATCTCATTCCCCACATGCATATCCCATCCTAGGAAGTGTGCCCCTTCTCTGCTCAACAGTCCCTCAACTGCCCCACTTCCCTTCTAGGGCTTCAAGAATAGGTCAAACATGAAGACTCAGAGCCCTATAACTAATTCCCAACGCACCAGGGAACAATTCCTAGCAAATCTCTCACCTGGAGAGAATACTCATGGGCCTGAAAACCCGCCTCTTTGACAACAAATCTATCACCAGGAGAGAATGCTCATGGGTCTGACAACCCACCTCTTCGACAGAAAAGACTCTGGTTACTAGATGGAAACCCATTTCCAATCTTTTCTCTGTAGATAAGGTAATGTTCACCCCCCCATTTAGATGGTCTGACCCCTGAAGAAAATGAGTGAATTTTTTTTTCCAAAATACACTAAGGTTCAACCATATATTTGCATGGTCATAACTGGACACTTGTCACCTTCATAATTAGCTTTAGCCACTTGGTGTCTCGTTCCCATCCCATCGGGAATTTAGGATAAATAAATATCCATAAATTATACTTTTCGAAAATATTAAATAGATATTCCCTTGGACTTAGGCCCCTTTATCTTAGTCCCTCTCATAAACTCTTAGCCCCCTTTTCCCTTTTCAATGGAGTTTATCCCCTCGTCTATTTTCATATGATTGGTGTGCACACAACGATGTGATTTTATTAGTAATTTGAGTGTGATTACATTTTACAAGGATAGACGCACTGGCCTTTTTGCATCATGGCTCACCAGCCCAATAACCACACAGGCTCTCTAGCCTCAAATACACACACACACACACACACACACACATATACTCGATCCAATGCACACTTCAAGGTATTACACCACCAATAACTAGGCTGAGGCGTATGTACTCCTCCAAGGTTTGGAATTGGGCAAGCAACAAGGAATATACTCGATTACCCTTCTAGGAGGTTAAAAAATTATCATCGATCATGTGAGGTTAAAGTCTTTATCATGTGATATTTGTCTAAGTTCGATATTCCAACAAATCCAACAAGAGATACAAACCTTCAAAAGTCTAGTTTTTTTCCACATTCTCTGGCATAATAATTCAATCGCACTGCCAAGCCAATTTGGATATCAGAGACACTTTAGGGACACTAAGGGTAAATGGGAAACCCTCCCCGATTCATATCCTATGAGGAGATGCAAGGGTATCATCCATGACCCATTCATGGTGCAATTCATCAAGGCATTCAAGCCACTTTAGAATCTTAAGGAAGGGGCATGTGGAAAGGATTTTTGGACACGTTTGGGGCTCCACCATTCACATAAGGAATTTTATATACCTACATCCTACTTCCCCCATCCTATTCTTAATTGATTATACCTCCTTCTCAGGCATGTATGTGTTAATCTCCCCACATCAAAGCTATAATCACTTCGCTTGGCTTGCAATTGCATCGACATAATGGTTCATGTAGTCTAGCTTCAATGGTTGGAATCACCCTTGTCCCCATTGACATCATCCATAGGAGATTTAGAGCTTAATCCTACTTTGCATGGGTCAATTTCTTCGTGTGAGCGTATCTCCAACCTCATGGATATGATGGGAGACTCAATTCATCCTCCCTGGATGTGGTTTCTCATTTGCTTGGGTTGTATTTTAACTGGGTTGAAACTGGGATCATCTCAGAAAAATTTGGAGAAATTTGTGGATATGCCCTCGAACTTACACTCGCTTGTTGAGACACTTAAGCGTATCCATCCTACAGTCTTCGAAGCACTCAAAATTATGGCTAAGGGTAGTGCTGGAAGTTCCCAGAGGAGAAGGGAACCTTCGGAAGAGGACCAATCTGACCTTCTTAGCTTGATTCAAACACTCTAGATCCAAGTAAGTGGTCTTTCAACCCAATTTCTCACAACTTAAGAGATATTGGTGGAGCACAGGATGGACAACAATAATTCTAGGACAAGTGCGCTACTTTAAGGTCTCAGTTGGAGGATCTTTGTTTCCGGCCCAACTCCATTATGCCTTCTCTAACATCGATAGCCAATTCAGAGGGTTCCTCTTTTCCTGGTCCTCATCAACATATTATGAACCTGAATTCATCCCTTGATCCTGAATATGTTGCCTCGAGAAGCAAAGATCCACCAACACAGTAATATCTAGATGAAGTGCTTTTGTATTTTGATTCTAGGAGTGTTTTACATGCTATACTATGGGAACTCCTTTGTATTATAGTCCCTGCGTAAGTTAGTAGTTGATCTTCATGAAATCATAGTTAGTTATCAACCTATTTTATTAGTTTTTGAAATGGATGAATTTTTTATATGTATGCACTCTATCTGCGAGTTCTCTCACAACTTTTATAAATAAAACTTCCCGTCTGTGTGTGTGTGCGCGCGCATAATAAGGGTGTATTGTATTGGGTTTTTCTAGTTATTTGTTTTGGTTTGTGCCTTTAGAATGGAGGTGATTGGTTTTCCGGAGGAAGCAAAGGGGTGAACCCCTCCTCTAGCCCATTGCCTTCAATCTCCTCTAATTCATGGCTCCCTTCTCTGTTGTATTTGGAGAGCGGATGTTTTGAAGTGTGGTTAGGCTTTAGCTCGCTCTAAGAGGTGGGAAAGCATGGCCCACTGTCATTATTGAAATGGATGTTGTGTATTGTATGATTTGAATGAATTAAAGAGAGGTGTGAAACATTGGGCTCATGAGATAAATGAGACACAA
>ML781364.1:48257-173828 GCA_009831015.1 Picea engelmannii | reverse complement strand
AATGTTAAATTCTGAACTTGATGGGTACATCACTTAGCCATTGCAAACCACACTCTAAACTGTAAGGAAATCTGAACTCTATTGAAAACTAAAAGAATTTCAAATGTTAAATTCTGAACTTGATGGGTAGATCACTTAGCCATTACAAACCACACTCTAAAATGTAGGGAAATCTGAACTCTATTGAAAACTGAAAAATATCTAAACGGTATTGAAAAGAAAAAACTTCAGAAACAAAAACAATATGAAAAGCAAAAACATATGGTAAAGACAACTGGTCAAAATGCATTTCACTCAATATTTCTGAGCACTCAATGTAATAAATTTCATCGAAACACTATAACCTAGCTTGACATGTTTGAAAGGAGATGCGAGGTTGAGTGATTACTAGTAAAATAAGTATGGGTGTCTCAGATCGATTGGTTTTGAATTCCAATTCGAGATGCCTTGGAACAGTTCATCAGTATCGGTCCAGCATTGGGCCAAAGCATGAGCTCCAGGCACCAGCAATTGACAGGTGTAGTATGAATTGTTTCCCCAGCAGCCTGACAAATGGCAGCAGCACTTAGTTGCAATATCTTTTATGTTATCACTTGTATATTTTGTAGAGAACTCCACTAAAATCCTCTCTCCAGCCCTGCGAGATTGACATAAAAGATATCCCTTAGTCTCTAGCTAGAGTTAACTGCAAAAGCAAGATGTCTTTATACAACAAGGTGCGAAACTATTTCTGAAGGAGATGCAAGAGGTTGTTGTGTGTGAATCACTATTAAAATATAACCTAAAATTACACACAACCTTGGATCCTTTAATGGACGAAAGCTTGGCAGGTCTAGATAGATCCATGCTAGTTATAATTATAGGATCGGCCACCATTACCTGATTTCTAACTGGTGTTTTTGGAGACTCAAACCCTTGGTAAAATTAATGTACATTTCCACTCTTTTAAAAATCTTGTTAATCTCAACCTCATAAGTCCATGAATCTGCATTCTGCTCATCTGGTGCATATCCAATACAAGACAAGGCATTTTGCATGCCATGCTTGATAAAACGCTCAGTTACTCCTTGCTGGTCATGATATGCTGAATAAAGAGTCTCAGGATTCTTCCACATATCTATGGTCACACAATTTCATGGTTATTTTAAAAAAGCATATAACATATCCTCCCAAGCAATCCCACTGCGTTGATATCAGTCAGTTATTTGAAACGTGTCAAACCAACAACAAAAGTAAACATGGCTCCATATCCTAATGTAGATGACATGTGTAAGGGGTTTTCAAAGCAAACTAACAGATTTACATGGCTATGTGGCAGAGATACAAGTCTGGGTTATAATATTACACATACCCATGCAGATGAGTAGCTGACAACTGGTTCCAACAGCACTTATAACATCTTTGAAAAACTCCACGATATCTTCTTTTGCTAAATTGCCAACACTGCTGCCAAGCCATGTAATGCAGAGTGTTTCAAGAGGATGGGAGCGTTTCACCTGTTCCAGACCTTTGAAAAAATCTGCCTGTATCAATTCTATGGCATTAGGCTTGAGACCCGGAACAAGGTATGTAAGATTTCTTCGGGCTTCATTCAAAGCAGCCTCAGAAACGTCAATGCCTACATATCGACACCTATATTGCACCCCAAAAGAAAACCAGTCATCTAACATTTGAGATTTTAGCTGAAGAATCCCTGAAAAGAAACTTTAAAATAGTACTTGAACGATAATTTTTAAAAAGAAATGGTAGAACCTTCCATGAACGTCCTTGATAGCATTGAGTAGAGAAGCAGTTTTGAGAGCACTGCCACAGCCCAACTCCACAAGCAAGCTTCCAGGAATAATGGAATCTGCTATATCCAATGCATTCTCTTTAAACAACTCGCTTTCTGCATTGAATAAGTAATACTCCTCTAGACGAGTGATTTCTTCGTATATCTGTGAACCCTTCATGTCATAGAGTAAACTGAAAGGGATCTCCTTCTGATGTTTTCTCATCCCCTTCAACACCGTCTCGCTTTTAGTATCCGCCATGGTTTTTTTTTATTGTGTAGGGGAGCAGGTTTTTGAACTGGGTACAGATATGTACCAAACGTGAGCACATATGCACCTCTTTTATAGGAGATTTCTGGTGAGAAAAAAGGAAATTGAGTAGTCATCAAAACGTGTCGAGCTGTTAGTCTGCAAGTTATAAATATAACTAGAAAAAAACAAATCAGAGAGACGTTAATAACAAGAATGAACCCTCAAATGGTGTGCACAAAACTGTTCAAGTGACTTGTCGATCATCCATGACTATCTGTATTATGTTGCAAGGTAGCAAACAGACAGATATCGCAAGATATCAAACAGTCAATATAAGTCAATACATCGTATGGAGCATCCCTGACCATCTGTATTATGTTGCAAGGTAGCAGCAAACAGACAGATATTGCAAGGTATCAGACAGCCAATATAAGTCAGGACAACGTTTGGAGCATGATTGGTAGTAGGTGATATTTTAGGGGAGGAGATTTTATAATCTTAAAAATTATTTTAAGATATTATAAGATAATAAAATAGGTATAATGGGGATATACATTTATAAAAAAATAACACATAAATTAATAAATATATTTATCCAAGTAAACAAACATTGATATTTATCCAATTATCAATTAACTATTATATAAAAAAAAAAAAACACTCCCTTATAAATGTATCAGTATTTTTAAGCCATGCCCATTAAGTGATGGTATCAGTATTTTGGTACTTCAGCTTTCTTCATAAATCATTCATAAAAAAATTGAAAACAGCCATTTTACATATCTTTTTCAAAGATGTTATAAGTGCTGTTGGAACCACTTGTCAGCTACTGATCTGCATGGCATATGTAATATTACAACCCAGACTTGTGTCTCTGCCACAAAGCCATGTAAATCTGTTAGTTTGCTTTGAAAACCCCTTACACATGTCATCTACATTAGGACTTGTTGTTGGTTTGACACGTTTCAAATAATTGAGTGATATCAACGCACTGGGATTGCCTTGGAGAATATGATATATGTTTTTTTTAAATAACCATGAAATTGCGTGACCATAGACATGTGGAAAAATCCTGAGACTCTCTATTCAACATATTATTTCCAGAAAGGAGTAACTGAACGTTTTATGAAGCATGGTATGCAAAATGGCTTGTCTTGTATTTGGATATTGGATATGCACCAGATGAGCAGAATGCAGATTCGTGGACAACAAACTCTATCTCTTTGTTTCATTTATAGAGGCTTTGGGTACAACAAACGTCTTTGAGAAGGAAATTTTGGTATTTCATGTTTTCTATGTTAGCCCTCCAAGGAGGAATGGAGTCACCTATAGGCACTAGCAATTATTCATTTCACTCTAATAATCATCATTTTATGGAAAATTTCAGGTTTTATTTTATTTTGTTTTTGTCCCTTTATCCTTATGAGGATGAGCACAAGCATGATGAACACAAGCATGTGGACAAAGTAGCTTATAGATGTACTGGAAGATGTCATATCCAGTAATGAAATTTTATATTGTCATAATCTAAAACTTAAGTGTGTTGAAATTTTTTTCATTTGAGAAACACTTTGTCTGCAAGTTCTTTACTAAGATCTATCTCAACACAAATGTAGACATAGGTACATAATCTCACAGCTCTCTCCAGATCAAATTTGATGTAAGGGCTGAAAGAGTTCCTAGTATCCTCAAAAACTAATAAATATCAATAAACTAATGACAAATTAGGAATATGAACTCAAACTGGTATTCTATTAATTAACATAAAGATAGGAGCAAAATTTGTAAACCAAGGAGTTACAAAAATCCCTTAGTTTCCCCAAAACTAGGGACCATCCTTAAAAAAAAAAAATCATCGATAATCAACATGATCAAAGAACTGAATAATAAAAAACCCTTAGGAAGAAAGAAAAATTCATTGTCCAAAATGAATGAATCCACCAAAGTAGGAGGTCAATACCTATTAAATCTGCAAGTATAATGCATATTTTTCATATAAGGAATGTGGTTGGTTGACCTCCAAAATTTTAATCTCCACCATGCCACCTCCTCACTATGCTCCATAATATAGGCAATAGAAATAAGTGGATTCTTCAACGCAATAGAAATGATTGAATTTTTTATTATTGTATCCATAAACAACATTCTAATACTCACCGCTCCACTTAATTGCAATGCCAAAATAATAGTTAAATCTTTGCAAAATATGATGATCCAAAAATTGAAATAAAATTTTCAATTATATACATATATAAAGAAAATAATAATAATGTAGATTCAGATTTAAGATTTTTTCAAAATCTTTTGTTAAAAAAATATATAATAAGTTGTACATTGAAATTAGTAACCGCCAAAAAAAAATTAGAATAAAGAGTTTGAAGAAATTCTAAACCCTCTATCTAACACCATTCCATAGCAAGTTGCATTAAGAAATGGTAATTCTAGAAGCAAGTGTTAGCAAAGTGCATTAAGAAATAATAATGCTAGAAGCAAGTATTTGAGCTAACAGAAACAATAAACTTATTGAAAAAAGGAATCACTTGGTTAAATTTATATTGAAGAAATAAATCACATAGTTGATAAAAAGAAGATAGTGGTTGTTGGTTAGAAATTTACTCGTGATCAAAAAGGGCATGTTAGATATCAAAGAGGAAACATTAGTTGTAAGGATGATTATGTTAGACAACATCAAAATTATATGAATTATTTGGCATGGTTTTGTCACAGTTAATTTAAGATTATCTAAATGTTGATTAAATTCATCATACTCATGGATGAAGCTCTTCATTTAAGTATATGAGTGTTACATAATCGTTGGCAAATATTAATGGACAACTTAACACTAAAGCATGCAACATAGTTGGTGAATTCATTGATGTATAATGGGGAGGTCATGAGTTCATGCCTCCTTAGACCCACTTTTCATAGTCACAACAAAGAAACTCAAAATTCAAAGTAAGGAAAATTTTAAATCAAAAAATTGAGTAAGTGTTGAAAGTGCTCAAAAATAAATGTTTAGGAAGTTCAAGAGAAGAATACATTTCATAATTTTTAGGTAATTTTCATGTAAGATTAAAAGCTAACTAAATATCTAATATTATGAAGTTATGTGTTTGTATGACTAGACTTTCTTGGAACCCAAAGCTTCAAGTAGTTAGGCAATTTCCAAGTAATAAGATAGAAAATTAATTAAATTATTGATAATAAGAAATTAGGTCTTGGTTCTTGGAATATGGGACTTGCTTGTAATTAAAAGTTTAAATAGGTTAAATATCAAACCAACAAGAAACTTTCTCTAGTAATAAGTGTAAAAAAAATTTGGCACCCAAGAGACTAAACTTTTGGTGGGAATTCAAAGTGAGTTCTAAATAAGGAAATTAGCTATGTGTCAAATGTTGGGGGTAATAAGATAAAAAATTAATTAAATTATTGATAATATGAAATTAGGTTTTGGTTCTTGGAATATGGGACTTGCTTGTAATTAAAAGTTTAAATAGGTTAAATATCAAATCAACAAGAAACTTTCTCTAGTAATAAGTGTAAAAAAAATTGGCACTCAAGAGACTAAACTTTTGGTGGGAATTCAAAGTGAGTTCTAAATAAGGAAATTAGCTATGTGTCAAATGTTGGGGAAAGATTTACTTCAAATGCTAAATGATTTTCTTCATCAATAATACATCCAATAGGGACGCACAATTTTGAGCAAGGAAAGTTGAATAAATATAAATAGTGGCAATGCTCAAGAGTTAACTAATCAAGAAATGATGCATCTAATCAAGGTCCAATGTTTTGATTAAGGTGAGTACCAAGAAAAGTAAATTGTATAAGTATAGGTAATTTGGATGATTGGGTATTTTATTTCCATGAATGGATTTAAGTTTTGAGCAAAAACAAATTAACTATGCCTTGGTTTTTGAGAATCCAATGCTCTAAAATCTATGTTCCTAGAGGGGATCCAAAGTTTTGAGAAATGAAAATTTGACCAAGAAAATAAGAAAGAAGTTATATAAAAAGAGGAAAAAAGAGCAAAATAAAAAAGGAAAAAATTAGAAAGGTAGCAAAACTTTGTTAATAAAACTTGTTGTTTCCACATATCTCTTTCACAAAAACTTGAATTGACTCAATATTTTAGGGGAGGGTTGTGAGATTTTTATTAAATATGATTTTTGACAATAATTTTTTAATTTCTCTCCAATTTAAAGATATTCTTGTATTTCTTATTTTACAAAGTTTGTCAATAAAATCTACTTGTAATACATATTAAGTCCAAATTTACTTCTAAGAATCAAGCATAAAAAAGCATAAAGAGACATTGGCCTCAAAATTATTGTGTAAGTTTCTTTTGTAATTTCAAAAAATTGGCATGGGAGTAGGAAAAACATTATTCTTTAGTGTTAGCAAAAAAAAATTGTAATTTGAAAAAATTCATTCCAAATGAGTGGTGGATTGGGGAAATTTAATTCATAATGAGACATACTATCCAAAATATTTTGAACAACTTTCAAATTCAATGTTTCTTAACCATCATTAAAAATGTAATGTAAAATATAGAAAAGTCTCTTTTGTCACTATGAGGTGAACCACATGTATAAAGTTTCCATTTTGCAAAGCTTATACAAAAAGACTGGTAACAAATTGTCTAAGTATACCATGATTGAGTTGCACGACAATCCAGATTCAAAACATCACCTTATGGAGTCGTGAAATTTGAAAGTTAAAATTAGTTGGAAATCACCTACACTTTGTATAAATAATAAATCAGGAAGACATGTTTAACTGACTATTAGTTGGCAATGCATGGATAGCATGTGTGGAATATCAATACACTTCTAACGAAGCTCATAACAGTTACATCTAATGTAACAGTTACTTTGTGTATTCCAAGACTCGCCCCCTAAATGAACATTCATTATGTGCTTAAAAATTTAGCACGTTGCAAAATCATGACATCCTACGGCTTCTTCTATGAGCTTTATAAGTTATACCTACAATGCACCCTGCTTACTTTTATGTGTTTGCTTGTGGGTTTTGCTTTCTATGAATTTATATTGATTATGCAGGGGTAGTTGTGATGGAGGAATGATATAAGCAATGTTATTGGGATTCAATGTGTATGATTCAAGAATATTGACACTCAAAAGTCAAAAGTTGCAATCAATGATATCAAAGTCAGCACTAACATTGAAGAAGCCATGGTGCATCATCACTGGCCACAGATGAGTATCAATTTTTTCTTTTATTTGTTTTTTTTTTTAATTAATCAGGTTTCTGAATTAATTTTGTATCAAAAATTATCTAATTTTGACCTTTCTTTATTTATTACTTGAGGCTACACAGCAATAAGTGACATCTTGTTAGCAAGTAAAGGGGTATATATATCTGGGAGATATTAGGAAAAATATGGCAATCTATATTCTTTTGGTTTTGGCTAGAGAGAATGATGATATGATTTTTTTTTTTTAATGTTATTTTGTATGTTATTTATGATCATGTTAGACCTAGAAGGGTTTGTAAGGTTTAATACGCAGCAATCTTGTTATTTTATATAAAAATATTGTTTTCTCTTATCTCAAAAATTGGAGAAAATAAAGTCCCTTACCATATTTCAATACAGGAAATGTTGAATTTTAATATTGAAACATGCAACCTTTAAAGAGATTTGTCAATCACAAGAAGGCTATGACAGGTGTAGAATAAATGTTTAAGTGTAAGATAGATAAAATAATTTATTTTATTTTTTTTAATTAATTATTTAATGTAAGATTTTGGAAAGTAAACAGGGATTTATAATCAATAGTAAAATTTAATAAAGAGTGACCACAAACTCATTACAATATACCATACTTAGTGGTATGTATAATAAGTAAGTACACATACAATAAGTTGTTGAAATGGAGACATAAGGGTATGTTGAAAAATATAAGTAAATACACATATAAGATGTTGAAATGGAGACATTAGGACATGTTGAAAAATATTATCCCATGAATGAACAAATATAGGTTTATTAAGAAATCTTGTGAATTGTGTTAGGAACATCATGGAGTGATTATAAACTCCTCTAAGAGTATAATCGAGTGGATTGTGACCCAGAGTTGAAATATGTCAATAAACTAGCAAACCCCCAAAGCCAGGAAAAGGGAACGTCAAACAAACTGAGTAACATGTTTTTATGACCATCGTGGTTAGTGAGAGAATAGACGATGAAACAAAGATAATATAGAGAAGTGAATGGCATAATAAAATTTTCCAAGTATATAACAAAAATAAAATATGTTACATGTGCACATTTTTAAATTCTAGATATCATCTAAAGCTATATATTCTCAAAACACGAAAGACCTAGATATTCCTCATCTTATCCTCTAATTAACGACAAAGACTAAACTAGTGCACAAAAATATAAGCATATGATACAAATAGAAATGATATTTGCAACTGCATCATCTAATTAAACATTGCATGTATAGAATTATGTTCAAAACATAGAAGAACCTACACCTTTATGGCATAAGAGAATCGTAGGGGTAGAGTAGTGTTCAAGGATATAAATTTTAACTGTGTAAGTGACAAAGAATACAAGTGTTCCTCTTCTTCTTTTTTGGACAAGACATAGGTAGTATCTTTCATTTTTGCATAGAATTCGTAGAAAAATGTTGGTGCAATGCCCATTCCTTGCATTCCTTCTATAGTTGTGGTGGGTGACATTGTGATGAAGGAATGTCACTTCACTATATAACAAAGTATAAACAATGTAATGAAGAATGATGAAGAATATTGTACATGTATCAAGCATTGTTTAAGGAGTGTTTTCCTTCCATGAGGAATAATACATGGTGTTACCCTACCTCAAGGGTTTTCTCGACAATTCTCTTGTGTTGATTATTTTGTGTGAGTGATTTGATTTGTTGTTGAGATTAAGGCTTTCTCTTCTACATTATATTTTCATATCTGACATACATAACATTTCATATTAGAGCTCCTCTTGGGCCAAAAGAGAGAATACCACGTATTATTCCTTATGGAAGGAAAACACTCCTCAATCAATGCTTGATACATTTACAATACTCTTCACCATCCTTCATTACTTTACTTATACTTCTTTATATAGTAATATCTACCTCCTAGTGAAATTCTAGAAAAGGAACATTATAATAGGTGGAACCTTCTAGTAATCATTCTTACATTCTTTGACCTCCTAGGAACATTTTAGAGAAGAAACATTCTAGTAGGTGGAACCTTCTAGTAATCCTTCTTACATTCATTGTTTTCACACTATTACATAGGCCTTATTTATTAAAAATGGTCTCCATACATAGAAATACATAGTCATATATCTATTACTATTCTTCTAGGGTACCTCCTTAGGTACCCCATATTACCCCACTAGGTATACAACAAAAAATAATATTATATAGCTTTTGAAGCTTGTAATCATCGGGAAAGTATGTTTTAAAATATGATGACTTTGTTGTTACTGGAATAGGATCTTATCAAGACAAAAAATTATGATGTTATATGGGCTTTTTATGATTTCAAGCCAGAGTTCTTATTGTCGAAGATAGAACAAAATGTAATATCATATTTTCATCTTGAAATAAAAGTTATTACGTTTTTTTTTTTTTTTTTTTTAAATTATATATATATATATATATAACTTCCATTTTTTTATACATGGATACATGGGTAAGATATTATGGAAATATGGTGGGTAATGGAGGAGGGAGAAGCAATGGATTACTAAATGGAATGTCTATCTTTCAATCATGGGAAGATATTTTTAGTATGAATTCTATATCTTAGTTCAAGAATGGATAACCTTTGTTTTCCTAACCAAAGAGGATACATGTTGATCGCATAAAAAGGGGTAGATGGCATTGACATACATCCATGCTTGCAATGAAAGTTTGGATGTCATATGTTGATCCAATGGTGGAGAGGTTGACATTTCAAACTATTTGGCAAAGACTACCTAGTGTCCCTCTAGAATTGTGGAAAGACATCATCTTTGACGATATAGGTAATAGTATTAGAAATTTTCTAGACAAAGAGGAATGTATTACAACACTTGTGATGAGAATAGGAGCAAGACTTTGGTGAGATTGGATTTGGGAGAAGGATTGTCAGAAATTGTAGAAATTGAGGTGAGGAAATGGAAATGTGTCCAACCTTTGAACTTTTCCAGAATACATTTCATGTGTGATCAAAGTATTCCACGAGTATGGTCACCTAAAGGATGATTGTTCACTTAGATTTGAATGTTTATAATAGAAACCCTACTCTAAGTGTATATAAAAGGAAACATAAAACCATGGAGTTGAGGGTAAAGTTTCCTTTGAAGGTGAAAGGTGGTAATTGTCATGAGAAGGATAAATATATGGGTGGGAAGGGGTGTTTGGTGAGTAACATATGAATTTATATTAGGAATATCCAATGAAATAAAGGATATGTAGCAAGGAATGTGGAACCAAAAATGCTTTTGGGTTATCTTCCACCACATATTCAAATCTAAACATGGTAGTGATCTATGAAAAAAATTCTCAAATTTCCCCACTCGGAACCTAGTAAGTCATCATTGCAAGACTAAAATCATGTTACTGGACCTATAATTGAGAACCTTTGCACTCCATTGAAATTTATCCACCATAATTTTGAAAAGAGACCATTAGACTTGAAATTTTCTGTAGAAGACTCTCTTGGGATGAATTTATTACCAAAATAAATTGTTCATCATATCCTTTCTTCTATTCTTGTTCAAATTGTACCCACAGTTGAAGGGTTTCCTTCACATAGTTGAATTGCTCGCCTTGTTCAATATCCTAATATCTAGGCAATCATCTAGGGGGTGTTTTAACCTCCTCATACTTGAAAGGAGATACAAAAAAAAAAGTATATGAGTCTACTCCTCTACACAAGGAGAGATATGTGGAACCAACCTCTAACCCTACACTGAACCTATCCCCCATTTGTCCTTCCATTATGTCATACAAAAGAGCTTTGGGACACAAATATAATCAGGAATGGGGGAAGAAAGAGCAGGGAATTTTTTTGTTTTCCCTAACTTCATAGATCCAATTTGAATTCAAAAGGCCTACCTAGTATCTTCTAACATCATCAAAGAAACTAGAGGAAGACCTATGGTTTGGGGAGGTGGAAGGGGGCCTTAGGCATGACACCGGGAAGGGAAAATATTCTAATCAATTTCATATTATGTTTTAGATTGAGAAGGATGTTGACAAATTTATCGCCCCCTTTTAAGTTTAATCCTTATTGTTTAAATTATAAAGAATTTGTTAAGATGGTTAAGAAAAAATTTAGACACTTCAATTTTGATTCACAAAACTCAATGATGTATCAAATTGCAAATAACCTCAAAAGGGTCAAATGTGCAACAATGCCTTAGGCAAGGGAAAAGTTCCAAAATTCACAAAAGGATTTAAACTCTATGGAGTTATAAATTTTTCATATGTTTTATCAATATAGGGTAGGGATTTTCATAGAAGAGGAGAAAGCAAAACTAAAATATGTAGAAGATAAGAAAACAAATTTATTGGAATGGGAATAGTCAAAATGGACAATGAAAAGTAGATCCATTTGTTTGGCTTAAGGGGGTGAGAATACCAAATTATTGCACGAGTATGCAAAATAAAGAATAAATATGAATACTATTTGGGAAATGGAGAAGAAAAGTGGAATAAAGGTTAGAGGATTCAAAGATATCATAGATCTAGGGGTTACTCATTTCAAGAATCTATAGGAACCTAAAAGAGATAACATTACAGAAATAATAAAGATTGCATCTTCCCTCCCAAGGTTTATAAAGGAAGCCACAAATGAAGATATATCGGTAGAGATATCAAAATCAAAAGTAGATACATTTGTGGAATCAATCCAAAATGGAAAAATTCCACTCCCAAATGGTTGACCAATTGGAAAATTGAATTTTAGGTTGGATTTATTATGTTCTAGATAAATACCTACTCAAGATTGTTGAAGATTCAAGGATATATAGTCAAGTCTTGAGCTTATTCAACTCAAGATCAATTGATTTCATTCCTAATAAAGGTGCCTCTTCCCCTTTTGAGATATTTAGACCTATATTTTTGTGTGATTCAATCTACAAAATCATAGCAAAGATAATTGCAAGAAGATTGAAGTTATTATTCTCGAAATCTATCTCTAGTGAAAAAATTAGCTTTCTCAAAGGAAGGAAAAATTGTGATGCCATGTGAGTATCATAGGAGGGTTTTCATTATATCGAAGTGAAGAAACTTATAGCACTAGTGGTCAAATTGGATCTATCAAAATCCTATGACAAAGTCAATTTGTTGTATATTGAGTTAATTATTAACCATTGGGTTGAGTCTTCCTATGGTAAATTCAATTATGTTAGGTCTTATTTTTTTCTATTTTAGTCTCAATAAATGGATATGCATCTATTTTTTTCAAGCCCACTAGAGGGATTAGGTAGGATTGTCCTTGTTAATTTTCTAATTCTAGTGCCTAGATAAATTATTTCCATTCAATTGCCTTGCTGAAAATTAAATTGCATCTCACAGAATAAAATATATTGACTGGAATAATTAACTGGAAATAAATAGCGGAAGCAAATGAAACTGATTTCACAATCACAAATACATAGAAAATTATCTACCCTTTTGTTGACAGGCATGAATGGCACAACAATAGTAAGGGATACTCCTTGATACAAAGTCCCAATTAGATCGTGAACTATTTGGTTTAGGAGACCCATCTGGATTTTGGATCGGCTACCATTTCTAGTTATGAGGGGTGAGGATGGATGATTATTTATGTAAATATGTATATGGAGACTATGCATGAAAATAAATCTAATCTACTTCTATTCTATTCTATTATATTTTAGCTAGGAGCTAGTTATCATAACCAAATGAACTATATTGAAACTAAACTCTACTGGAAACTTCACCTAGATAGTCATAATGAAGATGAAAAGTTAGAAACATATGCATGCAAAATATATAACCAGAAAATTCCAAACTATATTATTCACATACATCACAACTCATATGCACAAGACATAAAAGGATAAAGAGAAATAAAAAGACTGTGAAAGAGATACAGATTGTGTTAGATTAGTCCATAGGAAAACACATCCTTACAATCCATGTGAATAGCATACATTCCACCTGAAATAGTCCACAAAAAAACAACAACACATGCAAGTTGTTTTCCCTTTCATAAAATTGGCCCCGAGGGCTTCTCAATATTCATTAACCAAGTATTTTATCCAAAAGAAGTTCGAGAGTGTATACAAAGCTTGAAGATCCCCCTCAAAGTGGGTATCTTCGCATATTTATGTTATTTTTCCTAACTCCCTCATGAATTATTGTATTCCCCCCTAAGAAACTGTTACAAAATTGTTCATCTTCCTTCTATATGATGAAATGTGTACAAAGTAAAGAAAAAAATGGAAGTAGTGTGGAAAATACAAAATAGAGAATAGGTAATAGCAATTTGAATTTTTTATTTTGTCTTTTCATGAACTCTTGACTCTTGAATGCATGAACCATAGTATGGAAATTATTTGGTTAAATGAGGTGTCTCTCTATTAAGTATGTTGTTACTATGGTGGTTGACTCAATGACCTCCCATCTACCACTTGCATTGTCTTGTATCTTGTCAACAAGTTCCTCCATCATAAGGTTTTTTCCAAGCTCTTTTAGCTGGGGGAGTCGACATATCTTGATCAATTCCTACGTTTCCTTGTGCATGCATGAACATGTCGCCATTGAGCTAGCTTTTTCTTTATTTTCTCTTTGTCCAGTCTAATGCATAGATGTCTATTTTTCTTTCCCTGGTTGAGAGACGATAGAGCTCGACCGACGCATCCAAGTTTTTTGCAATCCATTTATCAATATTGTTTATGCCTTCCTGAATAGTGTTGAACTGCGTGAGTTTATTCTACACCATGTTGTGTTATTATATGATGGTGTGTGTTGTTCTATGATGGTGGAAGCTATATCCTGGAACATGTGCATGTGAGAATACATGTCAATTATGGCTTCCTCTAGCTCAATTCTGAAATTTTCCATGCTAGCTTTGAATCTTTGTAGGTTTCCTTCATCAACCTTTACATCCTGAAGGTTTTCCTCAAGCTCCTTGATTCTTTCTTGCTTCTCTATATTATGTTGGCACAATTTTTAGACATTGTCTTTTACGACACTCATAAAGGAAAATCCAGCGGAAGTTATGGTGATGGGATCTTCTCTGACGTCTCGGGTTATAGAGGTCTATGTAAAAACCAAGATTGGGTTTTCCTCCCATCATAGGCACTTTCTTCACCTATTGCACAATTTTGTTTGAACTCTTATTGTAAGTGAATTTCTTCAAATTGGGAACCTCTCCTACTTTGAACGGGGGGCGGGGGCGGAATCCTAGATCTATCCCAACAACTTGAGATTGACCACTAACATTGACTGTGAATATCTCTGGTAGGTTGGTGTCCATTGGTACTTTCTCATTAGTTCTAGCTTCTTCATCCTTTTTCCTCTGTTCTTCTTCCATTGTTTTTTCAGCAACTTCCTTGGTTGCCTTTTCTGATGCCTTTGATAATATTATTGCTTATGCTTTTATTTTCTTGGTTGCTTCATTTTTAGTTGTCGCTTTTTTTTCAACTTCTTTTTGTGCGGTTGTCTCCTATGCTTTGGTTGTTTTTTCTATTGTTGCATCGGCTTTGGCTTTGGCTTTAGCTTCTTCAGAAATCTTCCTCTTTTTATTGGTAACATCATTCTTTTTCTTGTGAATTTTCTCTTTCTTCCTCCTCTTTTTATCTACTATTGTCTCTTCTTCTTTTGCAGATCTTGATTGTGCATCTATGGTAGTAGCAAATGCTTTCTCTGCTACCTCTTCTTCTTCTTTCTCTTTGGCTTTCTCTCATGCATTTTCCTCATCTACAATCCTTCCTAAGTGTTTGCCTCGTCTCTTGAAAAGGACACCATCATAAGTTATGGCATTGTAGTGTATCTCTTCTTCTTCCGACGCCTCTGATGTGTACTCCCAAGGCAAGCCTATCTTGTTGAAATGTTATTTTATGACCTTTTTGGGGTCGTGTCTCCTGAACCTCTCTTCCCCAAAATGATACTAAAGAAAAGTATCTACTTCCTCTTAGGATTTCTTAGTGGTATAAATGGAATAAGTGCCAATGTAAAGTGGTAGTGGTTGCCACATAGCCTTCTTATCTCGGTAGAGTATTCCTCCAACTCTGTGGATTATTGTTTGATGTCCCACCTCCTGAAGCACTAGTTTTCCAGGCACAAACCGAGGTAGAAAATGAGGGGCTTTCATGACAAGATATACCATGATATAAGTATCATGTTCCATAAAATACAAATGCTCGATCCTCTTGATGAAAACTATTTTTTTTTCGGTCATACATGGGGTTGGCATACAAAAGATGAACTTGTATAAGGGAGCCAAGAAGTGCTCACACATTTCTTTGTACTTTGTCATGTACTTATTCTCCCAGAGAACTTTACAATATTTATGAAGGATTGTGTATGTTGGTTGCCATTCCCAACCCATCTTTGGGTATTGGTGACCTACATACATGATGTCGATGAGGTATGATGACATATGGAAGCTTGGGAAGGTCCTGAGTCGGGATTATATGACTATTGTGATAACTTCCTTTAGTTTTGTTGATAGGATATTATCCCAATTGAACAATAATCCTTTATCTGCACCATAGTAAATTAATGGAATGTATGAGAGTGGATACTTGGAGCCATCTTGTTCTCTGTAAAGCTTACATAACATGGCCACGATGTATTGATAGGGTTTTATGAGAGCGGTCGTGGGGTACTCACCAGTGGGTCTGAGTTTGAATTGTTTATCTGGCTTGTAGCAGATACGACATAGATTTTTGGTTGAATGTTTAAATTAACAAAGAAGTTTGGTGTCTATCTTCTTGGTCCATTTCTCCATATGATAACATTTGGTCATGTATATAGGCTAGAATGATGTTATGGGGTCTCCCCTAGCATTGTATACAAACATGTTCCCCACATCCACGTGTTTTAGTATCCAAGAAATGGAATCGACGCAAGGAAGTACAACAATGTGGGATACTACTCTGAATATCCCATACTTTCTAATGATTTTGAAAATATTTAGTTCATCCTGGTCCTCAACATTCGTAGCAAAGATTTACTTTTTGAACATTTGATACACATCCCCACATATGATTACATCTTCTCCTTTTTCCAAGAATATGGAAGTTTTGTTGTACATGGCCCTGGCAATGTCTAGTTCATCTTCAATTTGTAGACTACTTCTAGAGGCCTTGGTAGTAGGTTCTTTATTGCTTGTTTTCTTTCTCGGAGACATATATGAATCTGCAAAAATCAAATATGATATTAGTGCCAATAACATAATGGACATGGTTTGATCAACAATTTCTTGCAAATGCAGGAAATTTTGTCTAATTTGTTGTGTGAAGTACTTGAGGATTCACTTGTGTTAATGCCAGGTGGGAGGTTGTCATCTGACGATGAGAGTATAATCGCAGGCATGGTGAACATTCAAAACTTTAATGAAAAGGAAGGAACCAACTCCTCATCAAAAATACCAATGCTCAAAATCAGAGTAGTTCAGACGAACCTCTCTGATGGCAATTAGAGGAGATAATGTTAACGATGTCGATGAATTGGTATGAAAATCAAAGAAGTTGGTGAAAAGAGCTCCAATTAACAATGGGAGAGTTAATGGAAAGGTCATTGATGATTCTTTGAGTGCATCGAAGGAGTTTGTGTGAAATACTTTGATAGGTCTATGTGTAAATCAAAGAAGTTGATGTTAACTACGTCAGTGGGTAACTCGGTGTATCGAAGGAGTTGAGGTAAAAAACATCGATGTATATTAGGCCAGTTAGTGGGAAGGATTTTAATGGGACCAGAGAAGTTCATATGAAAGTCTCTGAAAACATTGAAAGACATATAAAGGTAAAGTGGGTGCTCAAGTATGGAAACCCACCATATTTGCATTAGACCAAAACCTGGTTACGACAAAGACTCAAACAAGCAAGAGGTTAAAGGTAGTAAGATCAAACCAGGGAGGAGATTTTATGTCAAGAGACTTCAAGGAATTCTGCGATGAGAATGGGATCAAGAGAGAATACACAATCCCAAGAAATCCACAACAAAATGGAGTTGTTGAAAGGCAAAACAGAACAGTGCAGGAAATGGCCAGGTCAATGATGAATGAGAAGAACATTGGCCAAACCTACTGGGTAGAAGCAATACACACAACAGTCCATGTTCTTAACAAAGCCCACCTCAGACCACAAAGTGACAAGACACCTTATGAACTGTGATTTGGGAGACCTACTTCAATTAAACACTTCAAAGTCTTTGGGAGTAAATCCTACATAAAGAATAATGATGAGAACCTTGGCAAATATGATGACAGGGCTGATGAAGGTATCTTCTTGGGGTATGATACAAACAGTAAAGGATACAGATGCTATAATAAGAGGCTGCATAAAATGGTTGACTGTATTGATGTAAAAGTTGATGAAGGAATCCCAGCAAGAGAGATGCATAGTAATGAGTCTTCTAGATAAGACACAGATAAAGTTGAAGATGAACAGGTCCAAGAATAAAAAAATGAAGACTCTAAATCAGAGGAAGACTTAGATACTCAAACAGACTCAAATCAGCAGTCAACTTCAAATTCATCCTCCAGAATCATTCAAAAGAATCATCATGCAAGTCAGATAATTGGAGAAAAAGACAAAGGTGTACATTCCAGGAGAAATCTAATCAAAACCACCGAACAATCTCATATAGCTTTCATATCCATGCTCGAACCCAAGAATTTCAATGAAGCCAACAAAGATGACCACTGGGTTAAAGCAATGAATGATGAACTTGATCAGATTGAGAAAAACAATACGTGGGAGATGGTTCATAGACCTAAAGGTTAAAATGTCATTGGCTCCAAATGGATCTTTAAGAATAAGTTGAATGAGTAAGGACAAGTTGTCAGAAACAAAGCAAGGTTAATCTGTAAAGGATATGCTCAGATAGAAGGACTGGATTTTGATGAAACATTTGCGCCCATAGCAAGATTAGAAGCTATCAGAATGTTTATTGCCTATGCTTGTCATAAAAGGTTTAAAGTCTATCAAATGGATGTCAAGTCAGCTTTTCTAAATGGATATTTAAGTGAAGAAGTTTATATGGAACAACTAGAGGGTTTCAAAATGTCTGATAACCCTGACTTAGTATGCAAGCTGAAGAAATCTTTATATGGGTTAAAAAAATCCCCTCGAGCCTGGTATCATAGACTAGATATGTATCTTAAAGACAAAGGGTTCAAGAGAGGAATAGCTGACAACAATCTGTATATTAAAACAAAAGATAATAATTTGCTCATCGTATTGGTCTATGTTGATGACATCATCTTCGGATGTAATAAGGATCCATTGGTACAATGGTTTGCTTCTGCCATGGAATCTGAGTTTGAAATGTCCATGATAGGAGAAGTGGCATTTTTTCTTGGTCTGCAAATTACTCAGAGGTCTGAAGGGATGTTCATTTCTCAAGAAAAATATTTAAGAGAAATGTTGAAAAGGTTTCAAATGGAAGATTCTAAAACTGTGGGCACACCTATGGTTACTGGCTGCAAATTAAGAAAGGATGATGACTCACCTGATGTTGATCAGAGTTTATATAGGTCAATGATAGGTAGCCTGTTGTACATCATAGCATCTTGCCTAGACATAATGCATGCTGTAGGAATGGTTGGAAGATATCAGTCTGTACCTAAACAGAGTAATTTACTAGCTATCAAAAGGATATTCAAGTATTTGAAAGAAATAATGACTTATGGTCTGTGGTATCCCAGAAATCAGAATTTTCAGTTAACTACTTATTCAGATGCAGATTGGGCAAACTATGTTGATGAGAGAAAAAGCACCAGTGGAGGAGCATTATTCCTGGGTGACTCATTAGTAGCATGGCTTAGTAAAAATCAAGGTTCCATTTCTTTATCAACCACAGAGGCATAGTACATTGCTGCTGCTACCTGTTGCACTAAGGTATTATGGATGATTCAGACACTTGCAGACTTGGAGGTAAAATATGTTTCATCGATCCCAATTCATTGTGATAACACTAGTGCCATCAGTGTGTCTAAGAATCCTGTATTCCACTCCAAGACCAAGCATATTCCCATCAAATACCATTTTCTGAGAGAGCAAGTCACCAATCAGGTTGTTCAAGTTCAGTACATTCCAACCACAGAACAAATAACAGACATCTTTACTGAACCCCTAGCTAAGACCCCTTTTGAATATCTTCGACAGAAGTTGGGTGTCATTCTGTTTCACACCTAAGAGATTCCATCCTGTTAGGGGGAGTCTTGTATTGATTGCATATCTGATACCTCCTAAAAATACTGCAACAGCTCAGGGGGAGCGTGTTTTCTTTGAATCAGGTTCGGGTGCCTTTGTTGCCATCAATGCCAAAGGGGGAGAAAAGAATAGGTTCGGGTGCCTTTGTTGCCATCAATGCCAAAGGGGGAGATTGTTGGCGTGTTTTATAGGCAGTGTATGCTTGTCATTGATGGAAAGTATAGCAGCGATGAGTATAGGAAGGATGTGTCAGGCGAGCTCCAGAAGTCTTTTGGGAAGACGATGCAAAGCAAGATCAACAAGATCAAAGTATGTAGTGATGGATCTCATTGATATTTCCCGATGAACGTCAGATCCAAGCTAGAGGTCCGACTGGCGTTGGATCCAGGAAAACCTGCACGCTCTTTAATGAGCAAGGTGACATGCGAAACCCCGAAAAATCCAAAACAGGCACCTCAATGAAGACTCCATTTCAGAGTTTCGGTTACCAAGAGATGGAGAAGTCAAGAGTCGAGACTCTCCTCAACAGGAGTCCCAAATTCGCGAAATGTGAAAGCCAAAAATCATGAAACAGGCGCACCACTTGAAGTAATGAATACCGATATTTCGGCTACCGGGAGATGGAGATGTCAGAGACTCTCGTCATCAAGAGTCCCGAAGTGCTGAAATGAGAAATCCTGAAAACCCGAAACAGGCACACCACTCGAAGTATTGAATATCAGGATTTTGGTTACTGGGAGATGGAGATGTCAGAGATTCTCATCCATAGGAGTGTCGAAATTGTGAAATGAAAAATGGAAAAATGATCTGAGCCGTTGGTTCGAGGAGATCATAGACCATTGATCCAACTCCATTTCGAAGTATTGGATACCGGGATTTTGGATACCGGGAGATGGAAATGAAAAAGACTCCCATCATAAAGAGTCCCGAAGTCGCAAAACCCGAAGTCGTGAAATGATAAGAATCCATACCGGAGTTTTGAATACCGGGAGTAGGAGGAGTCAAGAGTGGAGACTCTTCATCACAAGAGTCCCAAAATCATGAAACCCGAAGTCGCAAAATGTCACAGACCACATACCGAAGGTTCGGATACCGGGAGTTGGAGATGTCAAGGTCTTTCACCACAGAAATACCGAAATGTCGATTTTCTAAAATGAAAAACGTTGGATTACCGGACCATTGATCCAACTCCATTTCAGAGTTCTGGATACCAGGAGTTGAAGTGTCGAAACACTTCACCACCAAGAGTGTCGAAATGCCGAAATGTCAAAACGCGAAATTGCGAAATGGAGTTTCGACTAAGGTTGAGGTCACAACCATTGGTCACATCGGTGGAAGATAGGGGAAGGAGTTAATGAATACAGGCTCCTTTTCGGAGTTTCGGGGGTCAAGAAATGGAGATTACTAAAATCCTCCACCACGGTGATCCCGAAATGCCGAAGAGTGGAATGCCGAAATGAACGCAAGATTTAGAGAAGTTAATCCAACGATGCAAATGAAATTGAAGAAGATCAGAGGGCTATTGAAGCACTTCTCAGTGTAACTGCTAGAAACCACTGATGGTTTCTGCCAGAGGACTCGAAGAGACTTCTGTGTGATTTCCATAGGAACTGAAGGGTCACAAAGAATCTACCAGTAGGAGAAAAGACTGTTCATGGAGGCTATTGACAGTTGGAAGAGCATTGAAGTCATTAACTGGGACAATGAGGTTGAGGTCGAGGGGAACAGAAGATGAAGAATCTCAACTGCTGGTGATGTGAAGGAATTTGATCATGACACCCAGTGATGATGGACAAATGGGTTCAACAAATAGAGAAGCTGAAGAGTTTCCATGATGAACAGGCAGAGCACTCAATATGCAGAACAATTTCATACAGAGGATGCACAAGATGCACTGGGTATATAAGAATGCGGAGAAAAGAAGAGAAGGGGTTGTTGTTGGTAGGAGTGATGCATGTGTGAAGAAGGAGGTGGAGTGCAGTAGCTAAAATGGACAAAAGAGAAATGGTGCATCGAATGGGAATGGCACACAGAGCACAAAAGAAAGCAGAACAGAAAGTGCAATGGATGCGTGTAGGAAGACAGTGAGGCAGACAAAGCAGCGAAATCTTGTAGAACAGTGAGGAGACTGGTAAGTTGTTGTTGAACATTATATCATTGTAATAAGTTTCAGTAACACATATTCATAAATTAGGGTAGGAGGGAGGTGCTAGGGAGGACTGGTGTCCTCAGAGGTTCAAGTGGGTGCTTGAACACAGGGATTTGTAGCTTCCTTCTAGTTGGTGCTAGAGAAACCAGGGAGTTGGTGCTTCCTTCTAGTTGGTGCTAGAGAAACTAGGGAGTTGGTGCTTCCTTCTAGTGGGTGCTAGAGAAAACAAAGAGTTGGTGCTCTCAACAAGTTGTAGCTTGCAAAAACAGAGATTGTAGCCTCACAATGAGTTGGTTCTCATATGTATGATAATGTAAAGAATGTAAATAATACTTATCATATAAAGAAGAAGAGGTTTTTACCCTTTATGGGTTTCCTCGGGAAATATCTGTCTCTGTGTATCTCATATATGTGACTGATGTTGAATGTCCCATTACTTATTTACCTACATTATTGTGATCATCATTGAGTGCCTTGAAAAGAATTTAAAAGAAGCATAATTGTTTAAGCACGGTAACAACTGATTCACCCCCCCCCTCTCAGTTGTCCAACAGTATATCACCGTAGGATCCAACTCCTGATCAAATAATGTTGTAAGAAATTTGTGAAGCCAAATAACTTCACAACTTTCCATACTCATTGCCATATACTCTGCCTCTACTAAACTAAGTACTACATAATTCTACTTTATGATGAACCATATTATCATGGTTGATCCCAAGTTGAAGTAACACCCTAAGGTGCTCTTCCTATTGGTTTCACTCTCTATCTAATATGAGTCTATATATCCCTGCACCCTTACTCTGTCACCTCCCAGATACCTCATACCATACACCACTTTACCTCTCAAGTATATGATCACATTATTTGTTTCTACCCATGCACCTTCCTTGGATCTACCATGAACTAGATTAATTTGTTCATAGAAAAGCATATATTTGGCCTTGTATTTATGAAATACATCAAGGATCCTATCAATTGTCTATACAACCTAGGACCCACCAACTCTGAATATGAAGTCACAGCCTTCTTCAATTTGGTGATCATAGGTGTATCCATCAGTCTACAGTCCTCCATCTTGAATCTCCTCAGGATCTCCACCGTATACTTCCCTTGACCAAGGAATATTTATGCCAAACTCTGTCATACCTCTATCCCCAAGAAGTAATGCATCAAGCCAATGTCCTTCATTTCAAACTATGTATCCAAATATTCTTTGTGCCCTGCTATAAGCTCCTATGCACCTTTAAGAAACAATTCATCTATGTACAACACCAAGATGAGTGGAACAATCCTAACAAGTATGAAGTACAAGTTAGTATATGCCTCACTCTTGGCGAATCCCATGCTCTACAAGTATTCATAAATCCTAGAATACCATGCCCTAGGTGCCTACTTGAGTCTGTACAAGGAATTCTTAAGCCTGCACACATGAGACTCCCTCCCATGTACCTCAAATCCATGAGGTTTCTCTATTTATACTTCCTCTTGTACAAGGATTTCTTAATCCTGCACACACGAGACTCCCTCCTGTGTACCTCAAAGCCCTGAGGCTTCTCTATGTATATTTTCTCCTCAATGATCCCATTGAGGAATGTTGTCTTTACATCCATTTGGTGAATCCTCTACCTCATAACTAAGGAAATGGATATAATATCTTGAATGGAAGCATATACAACGACTAGAGAAAAAGTATCCTCATAGTCCGCTCCCTCTTTCTAGGAGAACCCTCTTACCAAAAACCTCATCTTAAGCTTCTTAATGTTTCCATCTGCAACATGCTTAATTTTGAAGACCCACCTAGAACTCACCATTGAATTCCCCTATGGTATTGGCACTATATCCCACACATCATTTTTCATGATGGAGTTGTACTCCTCCAACACGGCATCCCACCAAACCTATTGATCTCCTACCTGCTTAAAATTGGAAGGCTCGGCATCAATGATGCTACTCATAAGTGCCAAATAGTTTTGAAACTTTCTCAGAGGACTTCTCTCCCTCAATGTGCTCTTAGGATCCTCAACATGATCTTGATCATATCTCAATGTATGTGTAAACCATCGAGGTCTCCTAACAAAATTGGGAGGAGCTATTGACTCTTCCTCATCACTTGAAGGTTGGCTCCCTAAACTGCAAGATATTGAATGATTTTCATCCTTTGAAGCCTTCTGATCCACATCCTCTGTCACTGGTAGTGGCTCATGATACTTCCTATATGTTAATCTCTCCTCGAACTTCACATCTCGACTCACAAATATCTTCTTCAACACTGGAATGAAGATCATGTATGATTTTGAAGTCTTGATGTACTCCACACTTATGTCCTTCTATCCTGAGAGCTCCAAATTTTTCCTCTTCTCCACATGCACATGGATGTATACTGGACAACCAAAGATGTGAAAAAATTATGTCTCAGGCTTCACCTGAGTGAATGCTTCCTTGTTAACTTTCTAATTCCAATGCCTAGATAAATTATTTCCTTGTGATTTCCTAGTTGAAAATTAAATTGTAGCTCATAGAATAAAATATATTGATGGGAATAATTAACTGAAAATAAATAGCGAAAGAAAATGAAACCAATTTCACAAGCACAGATACATAGAAAATTTTCTTCCCTTCAAAATCAACTTTTCATTAAAAGTGATTCCAAGCTTACAAGGGCTCCCAAAACTGGGAACTCTACCCACTAAGAAAAGAACAATTATAGAAAAACCTAATTGCCTGATTTGCTACTCAGAATGCCCAATTGGTTGCTCAAACTACCAAGTACTCCTGCACTTTCCTATATGGCTTGCTCGTGGCCCTGTACAGATACATACGATCTATACAACATATATGTGTCTTGTATGTCCCTACCCACACATTGTACGGATTCTCATGGCTATGTATGGCCTGAAGCCACACCTTGTACCTACTTCCCGCGTTGTTGTATGGACTGTACAACCTTCTCAAATCTGTCCTTGTTTTCTGATCTCTCTAGTGTTTCCCACGTTCCCTCTCCTCCTTTGGAATAAGAAAAAAAATCCTTCTCTTTATCTCACCCGAGAGTCATTGACTCTCATTTGTTTTTGTTTCCTATCATGAGTGCTCCAACTTTGTCCTCTTCTCCACATGCACATGGATGTATATTGGATAACCAAAGATGCGAAAAATTCCATGTATTTGGCTTCACCCCAGTGAATGCTTCCTTGTTAATTTTCTAATTCCAATGCCTAGATAAATTATTTCCTTTTGATTTCCTTGTTGAAAATTAAATTGCATCTCACAAATAAAATATATTGACTGGAATAATTAACTAGAAATAAACAGAAGAAGAAAATGAAACCAATTTCACAATCATAGATACATAGCAAATTTTCTTCCCTTCAAAAACAACTTTTCATTAAAAATGATTCCAAGCTTACAAGGGCTCCAAAAATTGGGAATTCTACCCTCTAAAAAAAGAACAATTATGGAAAAACCTGATTGCCTGTTTTGTTGCTCAAAATGCACAAGTGTCTACCTGAGCTACCAAGGACTCCTATACTTTCCTATATGACCTGCTCGTGGCCCTGTACGACTACCTACGATCTATACAGCCTATCAGTGGCTTGTACGTCCCTTCCCACACATTGTACGCATGCTCATGGCTCTGTATGGCTTGTAGCCAGACCTTGCACCTACTTCCCACATTGGTGTATGGATTGTACAGCCTCCTCATGTCTGTCCTTGCTCTCTATTGTTTCCCACTTTCTCTCTCCTCCTTTGGACTGAGAAAAAAATCCTTCTCTTTCTCTCACCCGTGAGTCATTAAATCTCATTTGTTGTTGTGTCTTATCCTGAATACTCCAAATTTATCCTCTTCTACACATGCACATGGATGTATACTAGACAACCAAAGATGCGAAAAATTCCCTATCTTTGGCTTCACCCCAGTGAATGCTTCCTTGTTAATTTTATAATTCCAATACCTAGATAAAATATTTCCTTGTGATTTCCTTGCTGAAAATTAAATTGCAGCTCATAGAATAAATGATGCAGGAGCATTTTTCCTCCAAGATCGCTTAAATTTGACTAGGCCTAGGGGTCTTGAAATTAATTGAATTTAATTGTGTAATTCCTATGTTTTAAGGAATTCTAGAAGTTGGATGGTTATTCATTGTAATCGGGTATGTTAAGAATATATCGATACTTTAAATGAGTTAGAGAGATATTAGGCTATTTATAGATCTCATGAGGATTTTGAGGATCTAGAGAGATCTTAGGAGTATCGTTGAGGGTTTTGTGGATCTGAAAAAGTATTGTAATCTTTTGAGGAAATAGGGGTATCTTGAGTGTGAGTGTAAGGAGTGGAAAATTCCAGCATGGCTAGCAAGTCATTGAGAGAGGCCTACTAAATGTAATTCAGACTAGAGAAGGTGAGGAATCCCTATGTAAATATATGTAGAGTGTGTGCATATTTGAGTAATGAAAATCAATTTCTTTCGAGTGTGATTACTTGTTTAAACCCTCCAATCATTTTCTATAACTGTTATAAATCTATGTGTATTGTGTTGAGATCAAATTGCAGGGGCCATCGATCGTAGCCATGAAACAAAAAGATTCTTGTTCTTAGATTGTGTAGGTTCGAGAGAAAAGAACATTTACTAAAGGTGGGTCCTATTGAAAATCGGAATAAGGAAGTTCTACTATAATGAGCATTAATCACTTGAAGTATCGATGTTCCACATTAGTTGCAAGTGTGTGTATACAATGGCATACAAAATATAAAAAGAACCATCATGACCATTGGTCTAAGAGTTCAGAAACATAGCAATCATTAGATTGAATCTGAGGTCAGATGAAAGTTGGGACATTCAAGATCGTCGATCAAAAGAAGGTTAAGATCTCACCATCGGGTCGAGGGGAGTTATAGATCATTATATCAGCCATATCTAACGAAAGTCGTTAGATCTTAGTGTGAAACCTGGAGTAACCCTCATTTTCCTCCCAATGCCTGATTAAGTCCCAGTCATTGGATCGCAAGCGAGATACAAAAGTAACCTCGACCATTGATCAAGAACAAAGAGAGGAGAAATCAATGGTCGATATGGATTTCACATTTGGAAGTGAATGAGAGTTAAGGAAAAGGTCGATTTGTGAAATAATCGGGATTTTCGATGATTTTTCCATACATCTCCTCCAAATCTTCTCGCTTTTTGTTGAGTTGTTATTAAGACACCATGTTGGATTTTTGAAGTGGATGAGGACTGTTCATCTCAATTATTGATTAAGATGCAATCGTCAATCTAGTCAGTGTTGGAATTATGAGTTTAAGCACCAATTGGAGCAATGCAAGGTCACAAGTTTTGATCGCATGGTAGGAAGGGTCGCCATCATGAGGTTGGAAATTAGCATAAGAAGCTAGTCCATGGTCATAGCTCAAGATCATTACGAAACGAAAGTAATCACTCAGGGTTGATTATGTGTGTATACCACCGCAATTTATATTAAACCCTGGTTACAAGCCCTTGATCACATGGATGATGAGGGACCAATAGAAGTCACCTAAGTGTGTAGACAAGGGATGTTTAAGTAGCCCTTGTCCATTGGTCATAGGATAGAAATGAGTTCTTATACCCTGCAATTGGCATTGAGAAAGTGATGCAATAATCGATTTATTTGAAATCAAATTGAGATGAACATGAAGACATAGACAGTGAGGATATGATAGAATTGTTCGAGGAATGGAGGAATCAATCCATATATGTGATTGAATCACGAGTTTTGAGTTTTGATCAATATATGTGGTAACAGATATTTAGTCTCTTTGAAGGAAACAAAAGTGATCTCAATAATGATTGAATTCAGACCAAGTTTATAGACTAGTCCCTTGGGTAGTCCCTTTGTGGACTTATAGAGCATCATGTGTAGAAGAAAGTTTCCTAAATGTGGGATAATTGGGGACACTAGGAAGGGTGTATCTATCAAGTGGTATTAGAGCTAGTAATCTCCTTGGTAAAGGAAATCATAGCAATTTATTTTCTCATTTGAATGTTGCAGGTATTATTACAATAACATTAGTGCAGAGAAATCAACAAGCACTTGGCAGAGAAGGATTGATCTCTTGAAGAAAAAGAAAGAACATTGATGTTCTTTAATGCCACGAAGATAGTCCATTGGAGAGAAGAAGGTGCAATAGGACATTGCAAATAGTGAACTGGTTCAAGAAGAATGTACAGAGGAGTGCATGGGAAAGGAATATATAGTGTATAGAGGAGTTTGGATTTAGTGAAATCTGGTAGAACAGAAAAGTGAGATTCAGAGAATGGATCAAAAGAAGAAATTTGTAGGAACAATGTGCAATACATGTGGGAGATAAGATCATGAATAGATCTTGAATATATTACTTGATTTTTTTATGTAAATTCTGGTTTTTGAGAATTTGTGTTTGCAGGTTGAAGTAGACAGGAAGGATTTGATAGAAGCAGACAACTAGAAGGATGTAACAGAGAACCATTTGTGTTCCTAAATGAATGAGAAGAACATGTGAACTCTTAGAGAAAATAAGAATGTGGCAAGAACCTGATATTTCCAGCTAAGGTTGGAATGAGGAGGACAAGTTTAATGTTCTCAAAGAAGTGGAGAACTGCATAAGCCAAGTGGAGTAAGGAGTGCTCAAATGGGGTTCTAAGAGAGAGAACCACACGAATACCAAAAGACTAGGCTAAGGAGAGGCTTAGTAAGGTATTGGATAACAAGTTGATGGAGAGAGCTTGTTACAGAGGCTTGAGTGCAGTCTACATGTGGACAAGGAAGTTCACAAGAGATGGTGAATATGACTACCGATAGTCATAGCATAGGTTCAAAGAGGAGACACAATAAGGAAGAGGAAGATGTCAAAACCATTGGCATAAGGAAGAAGATGATTCAAGAAGAAATTGACCAAGATATGGTTGATTTGAATATGCAACTCAATTACATAACACAACTGCTACAGAGGAAGATCAGAGAGAATCAGAGGCAAGAATGGAATTTAAAGAAGAAAATCAAGTGGCTAGTGATACAACTATTTGTGAAGCAGTTCAGGGAAATATTGAGCAGATTGAAGCACAGGTTGATTGCTTGGGTGAAGAAGGAGGATCTCAAAGGAGTTGAGTTCAAATGGAGGCCATTGACAAAAGTTCACTTTTGTGAACCAGAGCAAGGAGACATCCTTGGAGAAGAGGATGAGAGACTTACTGCAAGTCTCATGAACTAATCGAATAGTTATGATCAACATATGGATATGCTAAAATGGGAGTCAAGTGAGGCTGAGGAGCCTTATGATTTTAAAATTGAAAATTTGTGTGTTCTTACAGGATTTTCAGGAGATGAACAATCATCTGAAGTTGTCATGAATAAGAAGGAAGAAAAATAAATGTATCAAAACATTGAAAGAAGATAGGAGAAGAATTACATTCTGATGGAGGATGAGACCAAAGTGTCTCATGAAGATAGCCAAGGGGGAGCCCATACACATTTTTCCAAAGAGATTATTGAAGAACAACTGCAAAAACTTGTTGTTGCAGTAAACAAGGAGGAATTATTTCATGGAAATGGCCAAAAGAAAGAAGAAGAGAACCATGTTGATGCAATGCTTACGAAATGGAGTGAATGAATTGAGATGTTGGAAATATTGTTGATGGAATATGAGTCAAAGAAATAAATTACATCCAGTGGAAGAATATGTTCACAAGTGCCTAGCAGTGAAAGAGAGGTGCTTACAACATCTAAGGGAACAAAGATAAATTTTAATTTTCAAATTAATTTTAAGGATGTAGGCATAAAAGGGAGTAATGAACATAACATAGTGATAATAGAAATAGAACCTAAACTATTTCCTGAAGATGAAGAAAGACCTAAAATTCAAAATTTAGAGTTGATGAATTTTGAGGAACAAATGAAATTTTTAGAGGAATGGTTGGCTAGGGACATAGTAAATGAAGACTAAAGATAATTTGTAGACATGAATGATTTGAAGGAATAGGTCAATATTCCAAACAATAGTAGCATGCATGAAGAGGAGATGCAACAACCAATGGAAAACAACAAGTTGAAAAGCATGTACAAGACAGAGGACAAGCTTGACATTGAGATTGAATTGATGAGGACGCTGATGATGAAAGTGTCTCAGAGGAGACATACTAAAATGACGAAGATAGTCAGCAACAAAGTGCATTTGATTGTACAAAATTGCATCAGCAAGGAAGGAGGAAAATTGCATAATCCTGTTTTGGATCCAGGAAAGTTGTTGGCAATGAAAATGCAGTAGTACAACAGAGTAAGAGGATATTTGCATTATAAAGTGTGGGATCCAGGTGGACTTCAATAAATGGAACTCGTGATAAGGAGACCATGAATATTTTTTCTCCTTGGGAGTCTGATGCAGGATCATTTTTCCTCCAAGGTCACTTGAATTTTCCTAGGCCTAAGGGTCTTGAAATTAATTGAATTTAATTGTGTAATTCCTGTGTTTTAAGGAATTATAGAAGTTGGATTATTATTCATTGTAATCAAGTATGTTAAGAAGATCTCAATAATTTGAATGAGTTAGAGAGATTTTAGGTTATTTATAGATGTCATGAGGATTTTGAGAATCTAAAGAGATCCTAGGAGTATTATTGAGAGTTTTGTGGATCTAAACAAGTTCTAGTTCAGAATCCCTTTGTTTATGTATTGTAATTCTTTGAGGAAATAGGGGTCTATCGAGTGTGAGTGTAAGGAGTGGAAAAGTCTAGGTTGGCTAGAAGTTCATTGAGATAGGCCTACTAAATGTAATTCAAGCCAAAGAAGGTGAGGAATCCTTATGTAAATCTATGTAAAGTGTGTGCATATTTGATTAATGGAAATCACTTTGTTTCGATTGTGATTGTTTGTTGAAACCATCTGATCATTGTCTATAACTACTATAATTCTTTGTGTATTGTTTTGAGATCAAATTGCAAGTGCCATCGATTGTAGTCATGAAACAAAAATATTCTCATTCTTAGATTGTGTGTGCAGGTTCTAGAGAAAACAACCTTGACTAAAGGTGGGTCATGTTGACAATTGGAATAAGGAAATTTGACTATAATAAACATCGATCACTTTAAGGATCGATGCTCCACATCAGTTGTAGGTGTGTGTATACGTTGGCATACAAAATAGAAAAGGAACCATCATGATCATTGGTATAAGATATCATAAGCGTAGAAATCGTCATATTGAATCTGGAGTCAGATGCAAGTTTGGTTGTTCAGTATCATCGATCAAAATAAAGTTAAGATCTCATCGTCGGTTCAAGGAGAGTTTTGGATTGTTAGCTTAGGAGAAAGATCTAATGAAATTTGTCAGATATTAGTGTGAAACCTGGAGTAACCCTGACCATCCACCCAATACTTGATTAAGTCTCAGTCGTTGGATCGCAAGAGAGATCTAGAAGTAAGCTCGACCATTGATCGAGATCAAAGAGAGGATAAATCAAAGGTCGATAGGGATTTCACATTTGGAAGTGAAGGAGAGTTAAGGACAAGGTCGATTTGAAAAATAATCAGGACAATTGATGATTTTTACATGCGTCACCTCCATATCTTCTTTCTTTTCGTCAAGTCGTTATTAAGCCACCATGTCAGATTTTCAAATTAGACAAGGATTGTTCATCTCAAAGATTGATTAATATGAAATCATCGATCTGGTCAATGTTGGAATTATGAGTTTAAGCGCCAATTGAGGCAACATGAGGTCAAAGGTTCTGGTCGCATGGTAGGAAGGGTCACCATCATGAGGTTGGAAATTGGTGCAAGGATCTAGTCCATGGTCATAGCTCAAGATCATTTCGAAATGAAGGTAAGCACTTGGGGTTGATTCTGTGTGTATACTAGCGCAATTGATATTAAACCCTGGTTACAAGACCTCAATAACAAGGATGATGAGGGCTCAATAGAAGTCACCTAAGCGTGTAGACAAGGCATGTTTAAGTATCCCATGTCCATTGGTCATAAGAAAAAACTGATTTCTTATACCTTGCAATTGGCATTGAGACAGTGATGCAAGAATCGATTCCTTTGATATCAAATCAAGATGAACATGAAGACATAGACAATAAGGATATGATATAAGTGTTCTAGGAATGGAGGAATCGATCTATATATGTGATCAACTCACTGGTTTCGAGTTCTGATCAAGATCTATGGTAACAGAGATTTAGTCTATTTGAAGGAAACATAAGTGATCTCAAGAGTGATTGAATTCAAGCCAAGTTTTCATACTAAACCCTTGGACAGTACCTTTGTGGAATTATTGAGCATCATGTGTAGCAAAGAGCTGCCTAAATGTGGGATAATTGGGGACACCAGGCATGGTGTCTCTATCAATAAAATATACTTCCTGGAATAATTAACTGGAAATAAACAACGGAAGTAAATGAAACCAATTTCACAAAAAAATGTATTCCCTTCAAAGTCATATTTTCATTAAACATTATTCCAAGATTACAAGGGCTCCAAAAACGAGGAATTCTACCCACTAAAAAAAATAACAATTATACAAAAACCTGATTTCCTTATTTTCTACTCAGAATTCCCAACTAGTTGCTCAAACTACCAAGTACTCCTACACTTGCATGTATGGCCTACTCGTGGACCTGCACGGCTACCTGCGATCTATACATCCTTTTCGTGGCTTGTACGTCCCTCCCCACACATTGTACTGGTTCTAGCGGCTCTGTATGGCTTGTAGCCACGCCCTGTACCTACTTCCCACATTGTTGTACGAACTATATAGCCTTCTCATATCTATCCTTGTTTCCCAATCTCTCTATTGTTTCCCACTTTCTCTCTCCTCCTTTGGACTGAGAAAAAAATCCTTGTCTTTCTCTCACCCATGAGTCACTAACTCTCATTTTTTGTTGTGTCATATCTTGAGCACTCCAACTTTGTTCTCTTCTCCACATGCACATGGATGTATATTGGAAAACCAAAGATGCAAAAAAATGCCATGTCTCTAGCTTCACCCTAGTGAATGCTTCCTTTTTAATTTTCTAATTCCAATGCCTAGATAAATTATTTCCTTGTGATTTCCTTGCTGAAAATTAAATTGCATCTCACAGAATAAAATATACTGACTGGAATAACTAACTAGAAATAAATAGCAGAAGCAAATGAAACTGATTTCAGAATCATAGATACACAAAAAAAATTATTCCCTTCAAAATCATATTTTCATTAAAAATTATTTCAAGCTTACAAAGGCTCCCAAAACTAGGAATTCTACCCATTAAGAAAATAATTATATCAAAAATTGGTTTCCTGATTTATTGCTCAAAATGCCCAACTGGCCGCTCAAACTATCAAAGACTCATGCACTTTCATGTATGGCATGCTCATGGCCCTGTATCGCTACTTGCGATCTATACATCTTTCATGTGGCTTGTACATCCCTTCCTACACATTGTACAGATGTTTGCGACTTTGTATGGCCTGTAGCCACACCCTGTAACTACTTCCCATGTTTTTGTATGGACTGTACAGCCTACTCAAATCTATCCTTGTTGCTCGGTCTCTCTATTGTTTCCCACTTTATCTCCCCTCCTTTGGAGTGAGAAAATAATCCTTCTCTTCTCTCACTCGTGAGTCACTTACTCTCATTTTTTGTTGTGTCTTATCATGAGCACTCCAACTTTTTCCTCTTCTCCACATGCATATGGATGTATACTGGACAACCAAAGATATGAAAATTTCTCTATCTCTAGCTTCACCCTTATTGTTCCTAAGATTTATTCCAGGATCACAGAACAATGTCAAGCATCCAAATTAATGATATTTTCTTTCAAATTGATTTTCTACCTTCAACTTAGAATGAGACTTCAATACTCTAATAATTTAGAAACACAGAGGAAATATCTCTTCCTTTGAGCTTTTATCAATAATCAAGAGATGGAAAGAAGAATTATAGCAAACAAAATTGACAAACAAAGAAAGGTGTCCAATTATGATAAATCTTACCTTATTTGCAATAGAAGAAATATGTATGTCTAAAATATGAATTAAGATGAGAACAACTATACAGATACAGGTCTTGTTCTACTCATAGAAAAACAAAGGAAAATCTATACCTGAATAGACATCTAATTAAGTGAATTGTAGTAGATGTATTACTAAATCACAGTCATTCATTTCTTAAACACCATAGCATGAAGAATATGAATTATGATAATGAAAATAGCAATACACAAAAAACACATAACTCAAAGAAATGAGAAGTAGAATCTTTGTCTTCCTATAGAAATTTCTATTAAAAAATTATCTCTTTACATTAGGCGAGAAAATCCCTTTTCCTATCTCAAATGTATTTAGCTATACAAATTTGTCTTAACCAAAATCGGTTAGACTTCCACACTTCTAGATCTTGAAATAAAAGAAAATATTTTAAATACTATACTAACTGAATATTACAAAAGAATTGAACATTTTTCATGCTTATGGAAACTTCATCGCTTGTTGGTTGTTTGAAGGATTATCTCTTCATTTTTTGCTCGTAGATGCAACTGCCTTATGTTGATCCTTTTATTGAGTGTGTAAATTTAATAATGCAACTATGAACTTAGGGGGATTTGTACTAACATTTAACTCAAAGTTAAAATCCTTTCTATGTACCAATGGTAAATTCTTTTGAACTATGATTGCAGCTTGATGAGTAATTTGACACTGTGAATTGTGCTTAACCAGGAAATGATTTAAAATCTACAAGTCAACTTGAGTCATTTGTTGAATGTCATATTTATCCTTTTATTTGTTTTACTTCAAATCTTCTCTCTTCTCATTTACATTAAGAGTCCCAATCACTTAATGAACATCACCAAGTTCAATATCATCCATTTCTACATCTACAACCAATAGAGAATTTAAACAAGTTTCTTTGGCTTCTTTGGCCAATATTTTACTTTCTTCTAGGTTGTTTTCCCAAGTCCTTATTGCCATTTCACCCTTTAATTTTCCCAACTCTATAAACTGAGCAATCCCTAGTACATTTATACTTTGATTCCACATCATCAATTCCTGAAACTTAGATCTTGTATTGACCAACTCTTTTTCTTTATCAACAATGATTTGTAATGAATCATTGACGATAATATATTGTTTTTGAACACTTTCCAAACTTTCATAGAAACTATTTTGGGATGACTGTAATCCATTATTAACTTCTAGGGTATGTTTCTTTTTTTTGTTTGTTAATTTGTGTGGGACTTGTTGGCTACGCAATTAGCCTGTGGCTTGAGAAACCGCGACTCAGGGGCATCTAAGCTGTCAAAATCACCCGGGGATTGCACCCGGCCTGAGCCACACCAACCCTTAACATGGTTGGATTTTTTGTCCCCGCAAGTTTCGAACTGGTGACTTTAACATCACGGAGTGGTTTAACAACACACTCCGTCACCAACTTTCCTACACCTCTAGGACTTCTAGGGTATGTTTCTTAAAAGAATAAATATCAACAATTTATTTTCAACCTTTTTGATCTGATATTTTAAATGAATAAGTTATGCATCTTTTTTAGACAGAGTATTTTTCAACATTTGTTGATCTTGAAGACTTGTTCTTAATTTTTCTTCCAACTGTTTGATCTATTGTTCATGATTTTGTCAAACCTGAACTAGTTTAGAATTAACTATTTCCCTAATAATTACTTCTGTATGTTTCAAATCATTTTGCAACTGCTCAATTAAATATCATCCTTATCAATATTTTCTCTTAAATTGTCCACGAAACATACGTTTGTTGTTGCAAAGGCTCCCAAATAATCAGCTACATGTTTTGCAAATTCAGGGTCACTTTGTCCCTGACCATCAAATATCATTTTCCGCCTTTTTTTATTACACCTCCTTTCTTCTAAATCTTTCTCTGCACAACAACTTCCCTCCTCTTGTTGAAGAAGAAGTCTTATGAAGGCATTTCTTTTGTCTCAATAGGTGTCAGGTATTCAACGTTTACTACCTTTGTACCATGTATCTCAAAGCTTGATGCAAGAGGAGTTAAGGATGGAATGGGTGATGTAAGTGCGTTAGATTCCCCTTGAGTAGTAAAATCCTTTAATGGAGTTTCAGTGATTGAAGTCATCTGAGGAAAAACATGTCCATGTTTCATAAAAGCTTCAAACATTGCCAATGTTTCTTGTAAGGTCTTACTTGGTAGAGTTGGTTCCTTTATTGTTGTATATTTTGATGATGTCTCTGGTGTTTTATCAGCTTCCTTGATTTTGACCTCAGAAAAATCATGTTTCTTAGTATTAGAATATGGTAGCACTTTTGAAGTTGGATTACCATTATGGGTAGGACTTTTCTTTGCTTGTAAAATATTTCACAGACAACTTCTCTTGTGCTTTTGAAAATTAAGAAAATATGAATTTTCTTTGTTAGGAAGAGTCTGGATCCTTGATAGAACTTCATCTTATGACTTTTCCCCTTTGAAAATATCATCAAGTGGAGAATCTTCATGAAAGTACTTTTTCATGCCAAACTGAACCAAATGATTTTCAACCACCTTATGTGGGTCGTGTCTTTTGAATTCAATAGAAGACAATGTAATATCTTCTAAGGATGAAGCTTCAATCTTAGCATGTCCAAAATCTAACAAGGAATATTCACCAACTTGTATGGGATAAGTTGGCCATACCCTCTTCTATGTTGCCTTCAATTCTTTAGTTATGCCCGCATAAATGGTTTGGTATGCCACTTCCCTGCAAATGAGCCTATCTGGAAAAAAAAATTGGTAAAGAATGAGGAGATGTGAAACAACCATAAACTTTGATATAAGAAAAAATCTTCCCGATATACTGGTCTGAAATTGTACCTAAATTTCGCATAATACGCTCAGAGATCCTGGGAGGAGGGTTTCCATATAGAGCTTCATGAATCAGGGTGACAACATTATGGAAAATTTCATAAAAATATTATTTTTCATTTTCCTCCCACGGTTTAGAATGATAGATGTGTATTGGCTCTGAAGTTTCCAGAGTCCAATTCCAATTCATCAAAGGCAAAGGGGTTTTGTAACATATAGCATCCATAATATATGCTTACATATAGAAAGGACTTGGTTCACCTTTAGACCTTTGACTTGTATAAAACCATATTTGTTTGACCAAGTTATCAGAAAAAAAACTTTCCCCAATTAAAAGTGAAACCTTCTACAACTTCATGAATAATAGGGACCCAATCTATTGTGAAATGTGTAGGGTTTTTCTTTCCATACAATCTACAGAGCATCATAAATATGTACATAATATGTGCATCACAAGAAGTTGTAGAATATATACCATGTTTGTCTTCTTTAAATTTGTTTTCATTCCCCCACCAATTTTTAACTATATCATGGACAGTTCTATCATAATTTATACATTCCTCTTTCTCAAACTTCTTCACAAATTTTGCATTGCAAACATATCTCAGATTACTAGAAAATTTATACATTACATAGATATATTCAACTCAAAACAAGTCGACAATATTCCTTTGATGGTTGTAGATGATTTTGGTTGGTATATCCACATGCTCCAGAGCCCATTGTATCATGCATGTGTAGGGAAATAGCTTTGTTCATGTTGCAACCTTATGTAATTCTGACTTGGGGACCTCCTTGATCTTTTTTATATTTAGAACATCTTCCCCCTCTCTTCCATCATCATAAACTATGGATTTCTCATCCTCAAGGACTTCGTAAACCTGTGCCCAATATTTGATGCTTCCTGTTAAATGACCAGTAGTAATCAAAAACAGATCAGAATTTGGGTTTGTCTCCTCTGCAGACTAGTATTGGACCTTCTTTTTTTCTCCCCTATGAGGCACCATGACTTCTTATTGACAATATTCACTCATGTAAGAAAAATAATGCTTGTGAATGTTAATGCATAGACAAGGTAGAGTTCTGAATGTGAATACAGAGAAGAGGTGGAGTTTGAATATTTTATCAAATCATAATTATATACGCCATTAATTATACATTTAATATTTCTCATTTGAATGACAAGGTCATAATGCTAAAAGATGGTAAATTTATTACCTAACAGAGGTAAACTTTACATGAATATCTTACCCTAACCATGTTTAATTATCATTAATAATCTGGATTAGCGAGAATAAGTATTTCGACACTTGGGGAATTTGGGGCTATTGAATAGAGAATGTTAAAATTTTCCTAAAGGTCGGATTCATGAAGTGATTAGTTACCCTTAATCAAGATTTATTAATCATTGCTTATTCTTTAATCTCCAACACTTCGTTAGTTTGGACCTTCGACACTTCTTGGATTTGTTGATCATATGATATCCCGGAGAACAGTCTCCCGAAGTGACATGGAAGGATGACGTCACATATGATGGCATGTTGTAAGAACATGGGTGACATGTGTCATCCTGAAATGTGTGAATTATGTGTCCGAAAATGCCTAAAATAAGTTCCACGTGTCTCCACATGTAATGAATGTTAGGTAACATAGGACACGTCAGTTGAGTATTTACCTTATGAATGTGTCTTTCGTAACTTCGGAGCTCCGAAGCTTCGTAAATTCAAGACTAAAAAGGTTCAATAAACGAGGAGTTTGAAATCCTGAAGCGCAACATCCTGAATAAAAACTTCAAGGGAGAGGATATAACATTGGATTGATTTCGAGCTTCGGGAATTCGGAGATTCAGGATAACTTGAAACAAAATCTTCAAATTACGTCAAAGGTTGAAGTCCCAGAGTGGAACCACGAATAGGAGTATTGCATGAATTAAACATTGCGCAACTCTGTATCCCCAAAATCTTGTGAATCGTCGATATTAATATGCGTCAAGATTTGACAATTTAGAATGGATCTGCCCTATTGAAACACAAACAACAAATTTTATTAGTGTATAAAATAGTAATTCTAAAGAGAAATTTTATTTATCAATCGACAAAATCAAAAACAATTTTAAGAAAGGATTCAAAATTTCAATATTTATTTCATATTTTGACTTATGTTCTAACATAGGCTCCAACTAAGGATGGTGACTCACTGTGAGGCACCAAAGAACTGTAGACCAAGTGCCTTTATTGGGTAAATGGATTCATTATCTCACTATCTTCAAAATAAACAATGAAATATTTGTAACACATTTTCACTTACTTTAACAAAGATAAAATCTCTTATCGGAATCATTTGAACTATAAGAATACAACCTTAAACATGTTGAATTATAAATTTCAAGTATGCTATTAAAAACGTATTTATCTAAGTTTACTCAAGCAATATCTAAGGCAATTAATCAGACCATGACTAAAATATTAAAGGTCAAACTGATGATTATCATCTCTTAGAAAGAGAACTCATTTGGATCCAATACAGAGAATTATGAAAAGCATTAATAACATGGTATAAATGTAAGATATGTAGTCGTAGTTCATTATAGTCATCACAAACATTGTTTCACTGCAAGCCAACCGTCCATAGCCCCAGTAAAGGTATTTGTATTCCCCATTAAGACATTACTTCACTTCCATCCAGGCGTCCATAGCCCCGGTGAAGTTATCAATGTTCATAAGATGAATTTCCTTTCACCATCCTACTTTTAATTTTCTTTGAGATGGGGACAATTAGTTTTCTGAATTTCCTTTCACCATCTAATTTTTTCTTTGTCTATTGCTATAGGATAGGGGAAATTTGTGTTTTTCATAACACTCTGGGATGATAACTATTAAAATATATAATTATGTAGAACTAGCTACACGTTTAGATCACCCTGAGATTAATAACCCCTCAAAATTAACTATACTTTTTCCTATGAGCAAATAGATGGTTATATTATTAATTTCATTTTTTGATATTTTGTTGAGATGACTACCTATCATATTTTAATATCAAATCACAAGGTTTCAAAGAAATTACCCTAAATATATTTTTTCACCAAAGATTGAGAATTAAAAGAAAAATTTCACCTTACTTGTGAAAACAACATGTGAAAGTTTGTTTAATGGTAAATTCTAGTGATTCTATAGGGATTAGAAATATAAGGTAAGAGAAAATGAGCTTATGTTTCTTTATTTATTCATAGCTAAATAACAAAATTTCAAAGTCAATTTATTTACATCGCTCTATTTTTAACGAAACATTAATACTCAAACCAACAACTAACATTTTCCAAATTTTGAACTTAACTAAATAAAAGATAAGTCACTCAAAATCCTTAATCGAATCGAGATTCATATAATGAGTTCTTAATTCAATTGTAATAAAAAACTTGAAAGTAAATTGCCAATGTAAACCCAATCGACACCGGTATTTATAATGAAAAACAAAAATAAAATTGAAAACTAAACTACTGAATGAAATGTTTCAAATAATGCCCATTGATAGGGGCATCAAGAATCTCTTCATTTAGATTTTCAAGAGAGAAATATTTATTCCTTCAATTTTTGCAATCTTATAAGGACCAAACCAAAGATGATCAAATTTTCCATGTTTTCCAGCATCCTGTCTTCTAGCTTCCCATTTTAGAACTAGATCTCCAGGAATAAATTCTCTATCTTTTGCTTTCTTATCAAAGATAGCCTTCATTTTATCTTGATATCTTTGAATTTTTTCATTAACTTATTCCTTGTTCTGTTGGACCTCAATTATTTGATTGATTCTTCTTATCAAATCATTTGGTTCTTCATCTGCATCCTACCATAATTTCATCAGAGGAGAGTAAGATTAATAGGTAAAATAACATGTGTTCCATAAACCAACTAAAAAGGTGGCGTACCTATTGATTTCTTGGTGTTGATTATGTTTTCCGATAGAGCATATTTTAAATGTGTATGCCAATTTTTTTTATTTTTTTTTCAGAACTTTCTTAATTATTCTCATCAAACTTTTGTTAGAAGATTATTCTAGTCCATTTCCTTGAGGAAAATAGGTTGTAGAATGGACCAAAATAATATTATATTTCTTACAAAAGTTTATCATAGTAACAGATTTAAAATCTTGTGCATTGTCTATAATTATTTTCCTTGGACAACCAAATCTTGCGAAAATATTTTCTTCCAAGAAATTTATTACCACTGAGTCTGTAGAATTCCTGGTGGAAATGGCTTCTACCCACTTAGAAAAATAATCAATAGCAATTAAGATCCATTTGTGTTGGGCACTAGATTGAGGGTGAATTTCTTCGATGAAATCTAAGCCCCATTTTTGGAAAGGGGATTTAGCTTTGATGGGGACTAAAGGTAAGGTAGGAAGGTTTTTCTTTCCAACAAAGAGTTGGCATTATCTGCAAGCTCTAACCTTTCATTTGCATCAGTAAAAAAATTTGGCCAATAATATACTTCCCTTGAGATTTTGTATTTTGTTGCTCTCCAAGCATGGTGTCCTCCACATATTCCTTTGTGAAACTCTTCAATAACACCTTTTGTTTCAGACTTTGTTAGGTAGCTTAATAAGAAACCTAAATGATCTTTCCAGTATAGCTTACCATCAATAATGAAATATCTGATTTCCTGTAATTTTAACATTCTTGCTTTTACAGGAGTCATATCAACAGGGAACTGAAGAGTGAGAAGGTATGACACTATCTTTTTATACCAAGGGGAGGAAGAAAAATTTTCAACTATTTGATTTGTTGGTACTTGATCATCAATTTCTTCAATATCTATTAAATTATTTTCAGAATCAAAGTGATTAATTCCAAGAGCATTAAGATTGGATTCAACAAGCAATTTTGCTAAACCCTGTCCTTTTACCAATTTGGTTGGTTTGATTTCTAGATCATATTCTTGAATTTTTTCCAACCATTTGCCTCTTCTTCCATCGTTATCAGGCTAAATTAAGATTTATTTGACAGTACTAGTGGGTACATTAAGGATTTTACTAAAAAAGGCAATAGGTTGTTCAAATCCATCATTATTTTTCTGTAAAAGAACTGTTGCAATTGTATGTTCGGATGCAAAAGAAAATAATAAAAAATCCTTTGAATAATATGGATTTACCAAATTGGTGCTTCTCCTATGGATTTTTTGACTCGTTGAAAAGATACCCTATCTTTTGTCGTCCATTTCACCTCATTGTATTTCTTCATCATATATGTGATCAATTTAATAATTTCAACAAAATTCGGAATGAATCCTCTCAAGAAATTGATTCTTCTTAAGAATGACTGAATTTATTTTTTATTTCTTGGTAAATTAATCTTATCAATGGATTGAACTCTTTTTGGATCAACTTTAATCCCATATTTTGATATAATATGACCTAACAACTTACCTTCTTGCATGGAAAATGATATTTCTTAGGATTTAGAGACAAACCAAATTTTATGTATTTATCAGAAGTTTGTCTGAGGTGTTTTAAATGTTTTGCATCAGAATTGGAAAATACTATCAGATCATCTAAATAAATAACAACAAATTTGTCTCTCTCACCAACAAAATATATATCCATGGCTCTTTTAAAATTTGCACTAGCATTCATCAAACCAAATGACATTTTATCATACATAAAAGTTCCTCATGGAGTAGTAAATGCATTTTTTTCTTTATCATCCTCATGGACAGCTATTTGATTATATCTTGAGAAACCATCAACCATAGAAATTTTATTTTCCCCAACTACCCTTTCAAGAATGTGATCCATTTTCTAAAGAGCATAATCATATTTTAATAAAGATCAATTTAGATTTCTAAAATCCACACATAGTCTTATCTCCCTATTTTTCTTTCTGACTGATACCATATTAGCTACCCATTCGGAGTATCTAAGAGGAACAATAATTTTTGCATCTAGAAGTTTCTTAACCTCTCTTTCTATTACAGGAAAAAGAATAGGATTAATCTATCAAAACTTTTGTTTAAATGGATTAACACCTGGTTTTAGAGGACTCTTATGCTCTACAATATAAGTATCATACATTTTCAGATCTTCGTAGGAACATGCAAAAACATCTTTATATTCCTTAAGCAATTCTGCATATTTTTTCTTTTGTTCAATGGGAATATATTTAGACAGATTTATAAGCTTTGAGCTTTCATTAGAACCAATATTACAATCTTCAACTTCTTCTGGTTGAGGCTACAAGGTAGATTTCAAAGGGATATTGTGTTGATCGAAGAGTCTTTCCAAAGGAATGAGTCCTTTCAGAATATGATTATTTTTCAATAGAAGCATTTTATGATTTGCAATCTTGTTCTTGAACTTTTCTTCAGATTCTCCTTCCTACATAATCCAAGATGGATCATTTTGATTTTCTTGATCAATGTTAGTTTCTAAAAATTCATCGACCGTTTCAAGGAACTTCTTTAGTTGTTCATCATCTTCAAAAAGTTTCCAATAATGAACATTATCTGGTATTGAAGGTTTGTGTCTCATCTCAATTTTCTACTTCAATTTTAAAACAATGGGTGGAATGAAAGTGTGGGTTTTCTTATATAAGGAGTTAGCATGTTGATTATGAAATATTGGAATAGCACAAATATTAAAAGACAAGAAGAAATTTTCAATTAAGTCCCATGCACAATTTCGATAGGATCTCATTCTAGGATGTTTTCCTGATATTCTTGTCTCACTTGCTACACAATAAGTTTTACATCCCCATATACAATTAAGTGTTGAATTTTGAGCTTTCTAGTAGCTTCTAATCCTAAAATCAAAGCTTCATATTCACATACATTATTTGTATAATCAATATCAAACTGTAATCCATAAGAAAAAGAATTGTAATACTCATCATTTGGTGCCACAAATAATACTCCACTCCAATTCCTTCCCACGAAGAGACACCATCGAAATACATTTTCCACATTCCTTCTCTAATATTTACATTCTCCTCAAATATTTTAACATTCTCATTCTCATTCTCTGTACAAGTTTCAAAATCATCATTAATAGATAACATACAGTTTCCTAAGTCTTGATCGAAAACATAAACTAGATAATTATTAGGATTTTGTGGATCATTGGTTGTATAATCCAGTCTTGTCTCTCTATACAATCTCGTAAATTTCCCACCAAAAATAGGAATCGTGGCATACGTCATATCTAATTTTATTGATCCTCCTAACTTAGCACCCCATGATCTTGATAAAAGCATGCCATACTTTGCAGGTACATCAGCTACTACCACATCCATAAGAACATTTTTAACTGGGATGTGGGCCAGATTTACAACTAAATCATTTATCATACCCAAACACTTAACTTTCCTAGAATCAAAAGAATATAAGTCTTGATAAGGTCTGGTAATTTTCAATCCCAATTTATCCATTATTTCCTTTGGCATCAGATTATGTGAAGTACTTGAGTCTAGCATAGAATTATGTAGCAAATGATCATGTACAGTAAGTTTAATATAAAATGGAGCCACAAAATATTTATCATTTTCAATATGATGCCCAAACATGATTGTTGGACGCTCATCCTGTAGATTAATAACATCAGCTTGACTCTCTAAAACCATAAAAATTATGAATTTTGAAATTCGTTTCTTATATAACGGATTCTTAACGGGTTCTATCAAAGGTACCAGAATCTTAATTTTATTCAGTTTATTTTCCAGATTGAAAGAGCTATTTTTTTTTTTGGTTCCTTAGTATGTACTTTTTCTTCTTTATTTTCTAGTGTTTGGGTTTGTGTTTCATTTGTTTCAACTTGTTTCGTTTGATCTACTGATGTTTCATGAACCACTACGAAGGTATCAAATATTAAACCAACACATACTCCCCCTGATGTGATGAACTCTCTTAGGTGAGAGAAGGAATGACACCCAGTTTCTAATGGAGATATTCAAATGGTGTCATGGCTAGGGGTTTATTAAAGATGTCTGCAATTTGTTCTTTGGTTGGAATATAATGCAGTTGAACAAGTCTGTTTGTAACCTGTTCTTTGAGAAAAAGATATTTTATTGGTATATGCTTAGTCTTTGAATGAAGAAAAAGATTCTTGGAGACACTAATGGAACTGGTGTTATCACAGTGAAGTGGAATTGGATCAGTATAAGTTACCTTCAAATATGCAAGAGTTTGTATCATCCATAAAATCTTAGTGCAACAAGTAGCAGCAGCAATGTACTCTATCTCTATAGTTGATAATGAAATAGATACCTACTTATTACTAAGCCATGCTACTAATGAATCACCTAATAAGAATGCACCTCCACTGGTGCTCTTTCTCTCATCCAAACAATTTTCCCAATCAACATCTAAATATGCAGTTAATTGAAATTTTTGATTTCTAGGATACCAAAGACCATAAGTCATTGTACCCTTGAAATATTTGAATATCCTCTTGATAGTTGCTAAATGAATTTGTTTAGAGGCAGACTAATAATGACCTACCATTCCAACATCTTGCATTATATCAGGACGGGATGTTGTGATGTACAGAAGACTACCTATCATTGATCGATATGTTCTTTGATCAACATCAGGTGAAATATCATCTTTACTGAGATTGCAGCCAACCATCATAGGTGTACTAATAGGTGTAGAATCTTCCATTTGAAACCTTTTCAACATTTCTCTTGGATATTTCTCCTGAGAAAGAAATATTCCTTCATACCTCTAAGTAATTCTCAAACCAATAAAAAATGATAGTTCCCCTATCATAGACATTTCAAATTCAGAATGCATGGTAGAAGCAAACCATTGTACTAATGAAGCATTATTACTTCCAAAGATGATGTCATCTACATAGACCAACACAATGAGAAAATCATTGTCCTTTGTTTTTATATATAGGTTGCAGTCAATTGTTCCTCTCTTGAACCCTTTGTCTAGAGATACTTATCCAGACTGCAATACTAGGCACAAGGAGCTTGTTTCAGCCCATATAAGGCTTTCTTCAACTTGCAGACAAAGTCAGGGTTATCTGACAGTTGAAAACCTTTTGGTTGTTCCATATAGACTTCTTATTTTAGATCTCCATTTAGAAAAGATGACTTGAAAGGTTTCATAAAAATATTGTCCTTCAATCTATGCATAGCCCTTACAGACCAATCTTGCTTTGTTCCTGACAACTTGTCCCTGCTTATTCAATTTATTCTTAAAGACCCATTTGGAACCTATGACATTTCTACCTTCAGGTCTAGGAACCATCTCCCAAGTATTGTTTTTCTCAATCTGGTCAAGTTCATCATTCATGGCTTTAACCCAATGGTCATCTTCACTGACTGCATTAAAGTCTTTAGGTTCAAGAAAAGATAGAAAGGAAATCTGAGATTGTTATGAGACATTATTCAATTGCTTTATTGTGCTAACTCCTTGGTTTAGATGATCAACTATCTGATGTTCAGGATGATTCTTCCTAATAACTCTGGAGGGTGTCTTTGTCTTGATTTCCTGGTTTGAATCCTACAAAGTATTTGTATCTAACTCGGATTCTTCTCCTTCTGATTCTTGGACATGTTCATCTTCAGCTTCAGTTGTGTCCTCTGTAGCGGGCTCAATATTGCTCACCTTTCTTACTGGGACTCCTTCATCAACCTTTAAATCAATGCAATCAACTAATTTATAAAATATTTTATTAAATCATTTATATCCTTTACTATTGGTATCATATCCTAAGAATATGCCTTCATCATCCCCGTCATCATACTTGCCAAGGTTTTCATTATTATTCTTTATGTAGCACTTACTCCCAAAGGCTTTGAAGTGTTTGATTGAAGTAGGTCTTTCATACCATAGTTCATAAGGTGTCTTGTCACTGTGTCGTATGACATGGGATTTGTTAAGAATATGGATTGTTGTGTGTATTGCTTCTACCTAGTAGGTTTAATCAATGTTCTTCTCATTCATTATTAACCTAGCCATTTGTTGAACTGTTTTGTTTTGTCTCTCCACTACTCCATTTTGTTGTGGAGTTCCTGGGATTGTGTATTCTCTCTTGATCCTTGTTGGCCTTTGACCAAGTTTTGGGAATTTCTTGGTCATGTTGACTTGTTTTGAGACTTCGAAAGCCTATCGAAAGAGGAGCGCAAGACGAAGCAGAGATCATGGGATCTCGGACCCCTTTTTGGGTTTTTGGGAATATGTAATAGGAATGGGATGTCGTCCCATGGGCTACCCATGTTTAGGCCTATTTTGTATGTATAAATAGAAGGATAGGAAATGTGAGAAAGGGGAGATAATAGTGCATCTATGTGATGTGAATGTATGCTAAGTGAGAGTAGAGTCTGTAAGTGCTTTGTGCATGATTGTAAGAGACTTGCAGAGCTAAGTGCAGATCCTTGTAGCAGATTGTGGAGAGCTCTGTGATGTAGCACAAGGAAGAAGGATTTAGAGAGTTGTGCAGATATTCTGTCCTATGCAGAGTAAGGTTTTTGATGGCTTTGTGCTTGTAATGGATTCCCTGAAGACAAATAAAGAAGAATAGTTGGTGGACGTAGCCCCAGGGTGGGGGTGAACCACGTAATCATTGTGTCATGTGCTTTGTTCTTTGTCTTGATGTGTTCATATGTTATATGCTAAGTGCTCTTATATGTTTAGATAGATCTATTTATGCTTTGTGCTTATTATATGTGAGAATGTTAGATCTGATCTAGATAGTCATGCTTAGTGCTTGATGTGCTCATTATGATCCATTTGTATATGCTAAGTGCTTGAATACTGTAGATTAATGTGAATGTTGTGAAGCTCTGTTGTATCAGCGAAGTGAATAGTGATTACATATTAAGGAACTGACAGTGCTAAGAGATGTATTAAGTATTATAATCATAGATATGTGTCCCAGCTAAGGTTGCAGACACCTGAGTCTTGCAACCACCCTTGCCTCTACCTCGGGAAAGACTTCATCTGCTTCGTAGTTGTTTCCAAAAGGGTCGGTAGTTAGGGATTTGTTGGTGCGTTGTTGTAGCATTGAACCCTGGGTCTGCTCCTATGACAACAAATGTTTTTGTTGCTAGGACCTGAAACTATGATTGCTGGGAACTAAGGAAGAAAAATATTTGTGCAAAAGAGTTGTGCCCTGGTGCCTAGTATTCTACTTGATTTATAAAGCTCTGTGCTAAAGAAAGAAGGTCGGATCTGAAAGAAAGAAGCTCGATCTGAAGAAAAGAATATCAGGTCTGAAGGAAAGAAGCAAGATATGAATGCTTGGTGCTTTAAGAAAGGTAAAAGTAATAATTTATGATTAAAAGAGGTAAGATCTGCAAGCTTTGTTCTCTAATAAAGGTGAAAATAGCGAAAAGTTTTTGATCTGGAAGATTTGTGCTCTGTAGAAGTAAGATAAGTAGAATTTTTTGTTTCTAGAGTATGGATCTATGTATGATTGATAGGATCTGTCCTAGCTTGAAAACTAGGGTATTAATAGATAAATGAAGGTTTGATATGAGTAGATCTTATAAGACTAGTGAAAGATATGTTATACCAATGCATAGAAAGAATGTTTGGACTAACAAATGGATGCAGGATCCTAGAAAGAATTCATTGCAGGTTAGCTTCTATGATCCTAGTGCGAAGTACAGAAGAGATCAGGGATCATTTAAAAGAAAAAGAGGATTAACCCTCTGTTATAGTTGCAGAAGATTGGGGCATCTTGCTAAGGAATGCCCTGGTGGAAGACCTAGTTGTATTTGTTGCAAAGCTCTAGACCATGAAGTGTTGGATTACCCCAGAATGATTGCTAAGCTTGAAAGTATGAACATAAGACAAGAAAACCCTAAGATAGATCCAAAAACTAAGGCTATAGCAGACCCTCGGGAAGAATCAGAGAAGGTATTACTATAGATGAAAGAAACCTTGGATGACCACCGACATGTTAGATTATTAGAGATCTTTAAAGACAATGAATGTATTGAAGAAAGAATAGGAGACTTCGACATTGACTATGTTTTAGATGAGGAAACACAAGTGAATATCATGACAGAGAGAACTTCGGAAGCTATAGGAAGGCTTTCTATGACCCCTTCACTAGGAGTAATAGGGATATTTAGAGGAAAATTGGTAAACCTGTGTGGGAGGCTCGCTCAGATACCTATGACTATTAATGGAACTTCAACGGAAGAAGATTTTGAGATTATTAAATTTATTGAGAACCGCGCCATGTTTACCATGTTAATAGGAAAACCTTGGATTGATAGAGATCAAGCCAGATGAAAAGAACAAGAAGAAGTTTTGGAACAGAAGAAGCAAGAGTTAAAATATTTTATGACCCGAAGGATCGCATGCTTGATTGAGGAACAGGAGAGCAGATTGAAGATATTTAATGATAGTAACCCAGATGTCGAAATTAAGAGAACACTAGAGAATCCACAGAATATTGAATTACCTATCCTAGACAAAGAAGAAGTATTATCTAGGAACCCTAGGGAAAAATCTCAGCAGCACAAAGTGACTAAGACCACAGAAGACAAGAATCAGAATGGAAAAATAAATACTGAAACGAAGCTCACTGGAAAAAAGGCTTGACAGTTAAGAAAGAATAAGGCTAAGACTGAAAAGTTACAGGGGGTTCTAGAGGGATCTCGCAGAAAGAAAAATTGCAGAATTGGAGCTTCCTCGGGATATCAGAACAATGACACATGGCACTTCGCCAGGATGAAGCAATATAGTCATTGGGGTTGATATATCCGTTCGACTCCCGCTTCAAACGGGTAGAAAAGAAATAAATTTTTGTCATCAGATCGTTGGGCCAAGCCATAACAGATCGAACAAGAGTTAATGGAGGCTCATACCCATTGTAAGCGAACCATTGTCGAGTTACCTATTTATTCCGTCGCGCCATGCACTGAGAACACTTTTTCTAATTGATAATTTGAGCCCACAGACTAATCCAAGTTTGTACAATGATCATTTTTCTCTCACTCTCTATCTCATTACCATGTCTAAGTTTCTCCCTGAACCCACGAATTTCTCACCTCGAGTGCGTATGTCGAAAGCATTGAGCACTGCAGAGAAAGTTGTTGAGGAAGTTTTGATCGACTTGATGACTGAGAAATCCATGTCAATGTCTGAAGGTATCCAACCTTCATCCACAAGAATAGTGCAAGAGTCCCCTTCCACTGCTCACAGAGCTAGACCATCCCATTAAAGGTGAACTAAACACAAGGATGACTTAGTGAATGCTAAGCTAATTCCGAGCATTCTACCTGCTTATCCACCACCTCTAAGCAGTGCGATAAATCGAGACAGTGTGCCCAGAGACTTTGAATATGAATTGGTCACTGCGTACCTCCCAAAGGGGATACGCGCAGTGCACGCAGACCAAGATAAGATCACAGCGTTGAATTTTAGTGACTTCAACCACGGTGACAGAAAGGTGTACAACATGCTCGCCCCACACAAGTATCTGACCAGAACCAAGGAAAAGAACTCAAATATCATACCCCATTCATGGACCCATAACCTCACATAGTCCACCCTTCTCAATGTTATGAAGATCCCGCACTTTGGAAGGCACCAAGAAGTGAACGTATGCGTCAATTTACTGTTGTCCTACTACCATGGAAGATGTTTATGTTTGAATCATCGTATCACAGTGGATCCGACGTTGATTAATTGGATCATAGGGATGAGCATGCAAGTCCCTAACCCAAAGGATTTCTACCCTAGAAAAACCATGGATAGCGCTCTTGCGCAGAATATTAAAGACACCTACAGGGATGTCGAGAAGGGAATGCAAGGCTACAAGGTAGCCTCTATCCAGAGTGGCACAATGCGCCTATCTTGTCAATTTATCACAGGGAAGTTAGTTCGCAAGAACTGACCCACCCAAGTGACTGGATTTGTAATCGACCTCGCAAGGAAGTGCGTGGAGGGCCTACAAATTAATTGGTCAAAGTACCTCGTAAACCAGCTGGAATTGGACTGCAGGGAAGCACAAGATCAAGGATATGAGTTCCACTTCAGCTGGCTTCTCATCTTGGTCTCTTTTATCACATGGGAGATGTTGGAAGATGCGACCTTTCCAGACATCGAGTCATTTGAACCTCTAGCCACGAAGTTCAGTACACTATGGTACTCGAACGACATGAACAAGCAATGGCAATCAAATGTCATCTTCCATACTCATTACAACCAGTTGAAGGCAGCCATCCATTATTTGCCTCATATAACCCCAAACACTCTCCACAGGTTCAGGCCCTTGATGAAATTCAGTGTAGACCGCCATTTCATCTATATCACAGTGCACGTTGATGAGCATAAACAACAACTGCAGTCGTACTACAAGTTGAGGGATATCGGACCATGGGTTTACCCATGTTTAGGCCTATTTTGTATGTATAAATAGAAGGATAGGCAATGTAGGAAAGGGGAGAGAATAGTGCATCTATGTGATGTGAATGTATGCTAAGTGCGAGTAGATTCTGTAAGTGCTTTGTGCATGAATGTAAGAGACTTGCAGAGCTAAGTGCAGATCCTTGTAGTAGATTGTGGAGAGCTTTGTGTTGTAGCGCAAGGAAGAAGGAACTAGCGAGCTGCGCAAATCTTTTGTCCTGTGCGGAGTAAGGGTTTTGATGGCTTTGTGCTTGTAACCGATTGACCGAAGACAAATAAAGGAGACGAGTTGGTGGACGTAGCCCCAGGTTGGGGGTGAACCATGTAAACATTGTGTCATGTGCTTTGTGCTTTGTCTTGATGTGTTCATATGTTATATTCTAAGTTCTCTGATATGTTTAGATAGATCTATTTGTGCTTTGTGCTTATTATATGTGATAATGTTAGATCTGATCTAGATAGTCATGCTTAGTGCTTGATGTGCTCATTCTAATCCATTTGTATATACTAAGTGCTTGAATATTGTAGATTAATGTGAATGTTGCAAAGCTTTGTTGTATCAGTGAAGTGAACAGTGATTACATATTAAGGAATTGACGGTGCTAAGAGTTGTATTAAGTATTATAATCACAAATCTGTGTCCTAGCTAAGGTTGCAGACACTTGAGTCTTGCAACCACTCCTACCTCTACCTCAGGTGAGACATCATATGATTTATAGGTGTTTCCTAAAGGGACGGTAGTTAGGGATATGTTGGTGTGTTGTTGTAGCATTGAACCCTAGTTCTCCCCCTGTGCCAACAATCCCATGTTTATCACAGAATTCCTTGAAATCACTTGACATAAATTCTTCTCCTATGTCTTATCTTACTGCCTTTAACTTGTTGTCAGTTTGATTCTTAGTTAAAGCTTTAAATATTTTAAATTTCTCAAATGCTTCAGATTTTTATTTGAGAAAAGCAACCCAAGTGAGTTTGGAGTAATCATCAATGATCAGCATGAAGTAGTTTTCTTTCCCTGTGCCTTCATGTCTTGATGGTCCACATAGATCCATATGAACTAATTGGAGTGGTTTCTCTGTTGAAGTAGAGCTCTTGGATTTAAACTGTGTCCTGGTTAGCTTTCCTACTTGGCAAGGTTTACACACAGAATCTTGTGGCTTTGATATTCTTGGAAGATCTTTTACTACCTCAAGATTTTTGAGCTTTAGGTAAAAGTTTATATGTCCTAGTCTCCTATGCCATAACCAGCTTTCATCATGGTTGCTTAGATGGCACTCTTCTATATCTTCTTTCAGCACATATACATTATTATCTGTCCTTATGCCTTTAGCCACCACGTGTCTTGATTTTACAGACTTTATCTTACAATCTTTGGAAGTGAACACCACTTCACATCCTATGTCACACATTTGACTTACACTGAGAAAATTATGTTTCATCCCGTCTACAAACAGAATATCATGGGATTTTTCTTTTCCATTACTCAAACTCACCATCCCTTTACCCTTGATTTTACCTAGTTCATCATTTCCAAAGGTCACATTTCTTGTTTTGCTTTTACTTATAGATAGAAAATTATCCTTGTCTCCAGTCATGTTCTTGGAACATCCACTGTCTGTATACCAGGGGTCTTTTTGTTTTTGAGTTGAAAGTACTAGGCCACATTTTTCATTATCTTTTTTTTTCCATGTGCTGGCATTTCTAGCTAAGGGTTTTATCCTTGGATCTATTTTGTAATTCTTCATATGGTAGTTTGCAGCTTTGTGGCCGAAGTTATGACAGTTATGGCATTTGAGCTCATTGTTAAATAGGTCAAAGTGATTGGTGCAATTTTTTCTAGTCATTGGTTGTTTAGTTCTATGTTGCAAAGATTGTTTATTTCTTAATCTCCTCAGTTGCAAGTCTCTAAACTTAATTTGACAATTTGCAATCTTATGGCCAAAATTAAAGCAGTAAAAGCAGTAACCATGGAATAAATTTTGGTACCTGAAGGATGGCCTTCTTCTTGAAATTTGTTGCTCCATATTCTGATATATTTTTTTTTTTATCAGGGATCATCTTGTCTTTATTAGCTTTTGGTGGCAGAGTACTCACATGGTCTGATTGTCTGCTGACTTGGAACTTGATCATCTTTACTGGCTCTTTTCTTTCTAGTTGTTTGCTGCTTGAACCACTTACATACCCTAAACCAGTATTCAACAAAGGAGATCTATGTTTGCTTAGAATGTCGTTTAGTTTTGTTGAGGCTTTAATGCTTGGAATATTTTGGAGATACAATGATTTAAACTTCTCCATCTATTTTTTGGTTTTTACTACCTCTTCTTCCAAGGCTTCACATCTTTCCTTCTTCTCTGATAATTTTTGTTTCAGAATGTCCTTTATTTTCTTTGCCTCTTCTAATTCCACTTTTAGCAGGGCAAAGTCTTCATCAGGTTTTTTACTATATTTCTCGAATTGTATCAACAATTGTTTTTTCTTTTTCTTCTTAAATATGAGTCTAGCAATTTATTCTAGGGCACTGATCAGTTCTCCTTCCAAGTCAACCACAACTTATTCATCATTAACATCACTTCATGCGCTTTTATAATCATAATCCTCTTTGTCCATAAGCATAAAGTCATTAACCTTATCTTCACAAGAAGAATCATTATCTGTGTCTCCTGAAGAGTCATCATTATTTACACATAAACTTTTCTTTTTACCAAATCTCTTGGATTTGTACTTCTTCACCTTCAGAGTTATGGTCCTTATTCTTGTGTGGACACTTAGATGCAAAGTGACCTATCTTTCCACAGTTAAAACATTTCAAGGGCAACTTGCCTTGGTACTTGCATGATCCTTTCTTTAGTCTTCTCACGAATTTTTCTTGAATTTCATCAAACTCATAATCCTCATTCTTATCTTCTTTAAATGATGCTTCTCTAGAGGTGGGTTTATCTTTACCTATCCTCATTTCATAAGCAGTCAGATTTCCTAGGAGTTGGTTAATAGGAAGAATTTTAATATCATTCAGTTCTTCTATTGCAGAAACTTTTGGATTAAATCTATCAGGGAGAGATCTTAAAATCTTCTGAACTAAAGAGGCCTCCTCAATTTTTTCACCAAGTCCTTTCATGGCATTTACTAGTTCTTCAGCTCTCAGAAAGTACTTCCCAACAATTTCATCCTCTTTCATCTTTAGTTGTTCAAACTTTTATCTATAGGTTTGAAGCTTGGCATCCTTTACCTTCTCATTACCTTCATAACTACTAATGAGTTTCTCCCACATTTCTTTGGCAGATTCTAAGTGCATAACTTTTACAAATTATGCTTCTGCAAGCCCACTCAGAATAGCGTTCATAGCCTTAGCATTGAAGCTGAATTCTAGCTTGTCATCCTTAGAAGCTAGTACAACTGGCTTTACATAACCAGTCTCTACCACATCCCAGACATTTGCACCTAAATCCATTATGTAGGTTATCATCCTAACTTTCCAGAAGGCAAAGTTTGTTCCATTGAACAAGGGGGCCTTATTGGTTGAATTTCCTTCATGGCTAGTCATGTTTAAGCTCTAGGATATACCCTTAGATAAAAGGAACCAACTCTGATACCGATTGTTATACAACTGAGAGGGGGGGGTGAATCAGTTGTTATTGTGCTTAAAATTTTATACCAATTTTAAAATCATTACAGAACACTCAATGATGATCACAATAATTCAGGGAAGTAAGCAATAGAGTATTCAACATCAATCACACACATGAAGTATACAGAGACAAATATTACTGAGGAAACCCATAAAGGGAGAAAACCTCTTCTTCTTAATATGATAAGTAGTCTTTATTTTCTGTACATTATCATTCTTATGAGAACCAACTCTTTGTGAGGCTACCACCTCTATTTTACAATCTACAACTTGTTGGGAGCACCAACTCCCTGGTTTCTCTAGCACCCACTAGAAAGAAGCACCAACTCCCTGAGTGTTCCAGCACCAACTGGATGGAAGCACCAACTTCCAGTCACACATGCACCAACTTGTATAATAGAGAACAATGATTCTCCCTTGCACCACCCTACCACCTTGATTTTTCTGGCTACAACCAGATGGAAGCTACAACTCCCTATGTTCAAGAACCCACTTGAAACTCTGAGGACAACATTCCTCCCTAGCACCACCCTACCACCCTGAGATGCAAATATTTTCTTTCTGAAATTTATTACAATGATACAGTATTTATTAATGGCTTACTAGTCTCATCATTGTTCTTCTACACTGCTCTGCTCTACTTGCATCAGTGTCTTCCTGCTCGTTTCTTCTTGCGCTTTCTATTCTTCTGCATTTTATGTTCTATGCGCCATGTCCATTCTATACGTTATGCCTCCCCTCTGCACTTTCGCACATACACTTGGATTCCTGATACATGCGTGAATAACTATCCAAATTGCTTTACAAAGAAACAACGGCCTCTCTCTGTCACGAAATTTTACTTTTATTCCTGCTCTCGTCATCAGTTACACTCTGCATCTCCAATGCTCAAGTCAGGAATCTCAAAAATTCTTAGGAATCATGATTCCAACGCTTAGGAACAATGATTCAGTTAGTGTAACTGAATCGTAACTGATCAAGAAACCACGAAGTGAAACAACAACCCTTCAATCAGATTTTGTTTGATCAACAACGTTGGATTATACATGCAGAGGCCTTTTTGAATTTTCAATGCGTAACCTCCGAAGTGGAGCCTAGCAGCACTAGTTCCTTCCCTTATATTCTGTTGATGTGACCTTGGGTGATGTTATCACGTGACCAAGTGATTGCGGGCACGGCCAAAGGTGGTTTGAGGGAAACCCTCTTTTTTCCCCGCAAATCACTACAGATCTCCACGTATGCCTTTGGCGATACCATGGTTTTGCTTACGGCCCACTCAAGAAAAATTAAGACCTGAGCATGTTCTAACCCCACAATTGAGAATGACCGTTGATCTCCAATCCCTTGGCGATGCCTCTCGATCAATGGTTTTTATCTGCCTCCTTTCCTCCTTCCACGCATGATCCCAGATCTCCACGATCTGTTAACACATATCTCCCTTCCAAATCAACGACTACATATTATTAAGTGATCCAGGCTTCGGGAGTTTCAACTCTCAAACCCTACTTTCCTCCATACATCAATCTTCTGGAGTTGACAATCCACTGACGTGTGTCCCTTTTCTCTATCAACAGTCGAGATCTACTTCACTACTTTGGGCTTCGACGATTTCAATTCTCAACCTTCACACTCTCCTAGAACACTTTTAGCCGACGTCCACTGATTCCTGCCATGTGTCCTCCTCAAATCAATGGCTCTAGTCTGCTTCGGGACTTTGGCACTTTCTACCAAGACCAGATCGACGACCCTTGGCACCCTTCTCGATCAACGGTCGAGATTCACTTCAGGGCTTTGATGCTTTCACTCTCTGCTTTCCTCCAAAGTTCACGATTTGTTGACGTGTGTCCTCCTACAGATCGACGGTCCTCATCTCCTTCGTATCTTCGGGCTTCGGGGATTTCAAATCTCAACTTCACTTCCTTCACTATCTCCAGGAGTGTTTTTCCTCGAACTGCACAGATTTCTACCATGCGTCCTTCTAGCAATCGACGGCCTGCATATTCTTCGGCCCTCAGGTCTTCGACATTTGGGACTTTAGGACTTTAGGCTAATCATTGATCCATTTTCCTCCAGAGTGATCACCTACTGAGTAAGTCATAAGTGGTGGAGACCACTTGCTTTTGGTTAATACTTCCACTTACACTATCCTTCCACTCTAGTAGATCGACGGTCGAGAATGCTCCCAAAGTGATCTTTAGATCGAACCTTTTGTGTCCACTTCAGGACTTTGGCATTTGGGACTTTGGGACTTTGGGAAAGTGCTAGTGGTAAAAATCCCAAAGTAAAACTCTCGGAGTGACATAACTTACTTACGTCACTTGATGAAGTGTCAGGAGCCAAGTAGTTGCCACTTGTCACTCAAATTCGTGATTTGCACGTACCTGAAATGTCGATTCAACTTGACACTTGTAATTGTATAAGTGCGCCATGTGTCCTTGCTAATGTGGTCTTCTAACATGGTCTGCCACATGTCCTTGTAGACTTGGTATGCTGACGTGGTTCTCCCTTATCTGATGGTCATCGCATTTTCTCTAGATCCGATGGTCCTTATTCATTTTGGATTTTGGGCTTCGGGTAATTCGACTTTCAAGTTGCCAATTCTCCCGAAGTGAGATTTCTCGAACAGTAACCTCCTTGCAAATTTTGACGTGAACCAAATGTTGTTCGTCAATCATGTTCTTAGATCGATGGCTCGATCTATCTTCGATGTTGCTCTTCTAGCTTATCCTGTCCTTCCACTTAGAATGATCCAGCAGTTTTCATGCATTTGATTGAAGGTCCTTTGGATCGGTGATCCAATGACCATTGTATCTCTTCCTCCTGAGCTTTCTCGCCTTCTGTTCTTGCCATCGATGACAAGCACACTCTTCCTGTAAACATGCCAACATGTTGTATATGAAAAATTTTGGCATTTTACATGAATGTTTTTAAGGGATTAAATGATATTGTTATATTTATTATGGATTGGTGTGGATCATTTTTATTCCTACATTTTCCTCTTGAAAGAAGGAGGAGGTTAGATCCCCCATACCACTAATAAATCATATGAACATTATGCATATATTATTATGTAACTATTAAAATTATTTTGATGATTGTTGTGAAGTATTTACCTCTATCATACAATGGATTGTATCATGTTTTTTCCTCAATACTATGAGTACCTTATCTATAATGATTTATGTCATTTTTCATAACCATGTATTTGTATTAATGAGGCAAAAGTACTATAGATTAAATAATCACTAGGAAAGAAACCCATAAATTAAATAATCATTTTATTATATTTAATATGACCTTAATAATCATGGAATCGCACTTCTAATCAAGGGATAAGGTGTTATATGCATGAGATTAAGGACCTTGACCCTAAACCCTAAGACTGTCTCATATGGAGATAACAAGACCTTCATCTAAGAGATTCTAGGGAATTGATGACTTGAGATGATTGATGAAAATATGAAATAGAGTTAGCATGTGAATCATATGATTATGATTATTGTAATTTGAATATACTATATATGCTTATGTGTCACCATCTTGAAAACATATTATGTTGAAAATTATGAAGTGCTAGTTCTAATTAAATTGAAATCTTGAACTTGATTTTGTGGTCTAGAAAAATTGTTGCCTATACCTTGCATTTAAAGATTGAAATCTTGACCTTATGTTGAACAGTATAATGCAAAACTCTATCATAGTAATTAAGAAGAAGAGTTTCTATGTTGTAAATGGTGTTAATGTACTATATTTTGATTTACATACCATTGTCATCAATGAAATGATAGACTAATAGACCCTACTTTTGATATTAAGAATGAAGGTGTGTTACAAAATCTAAATATATCTTTTTCCTCAACAAAACTTGACTCCTAATACTACACTATTGCACAACTTCGACACTACTATATTATAAGACAAATTCAAAGGAAATTATACATCAAACTCCACTTGATCTTTGAAATTTGAAACCACAAAGAAAGTCTTACCAAAGTTTAGTGTGGATCGATTTGTCCTTGTTACCTACAATACCAAGGCATTAAACCCACTTCCTTCCACAAAATTATCCTCAAGTCACCCTTGTGACCACCTACCAGACTTGTGTTGAGCCTTATGTTCCCTCCAAATCTACCAAAACATAGTGAAGAGTGCCTAAATTAGCTTTGATACCACATGTCATGGACTTGTAGTTCTTGCCCCAAAATTTTCACTTTCCACACCTTGGGTCCTATGGCACTACCTTGCCTCAACCGCAAAGGCTTGACCAACCTATGTATACTACAATCAAGCTACGCCTCTTCACTTAAGGTCTTCTTATAAATACACCCTAAGCTACAAGTATTAGATCCACATAAGTTATGTAACAACTAGGCACACATCCAATCGTGGCCTTAAAACATCCAAATAATACTTTTAACACTTAGTCAATATACATCAATACTTATCCAACCAGAACAATGCAAGGAAAAATAACCTCCATCAAGTAAAGAGATCACAACATAGATATATGGGTGGCACCCAAGGGGATGCCTTAAATTTATTATGATAATGTTACAACAAGAAGAGTATACAAGGGAGTGCATTCAATACCTACAACTCATTTACATAAGTACACATTATCTAAGCACACCTACATATTGCCACACCACTTGCACAATCCAACCCCTAAAGCACTCATGGGTCTACTTCTTATAGATCATATTCTTCAACTACAACAATATCAATGTATCTCTCCCATGCCTTAAACACTTTAAAATTGATCCAGGTGGATATTGGTGGCCACCCACCTTTTCCTACTGGCTCAAAACAATTTTCTTGCAATTTTGGTAATTTACTATTTTTAGCAGTTTTTAACTTCTTGGGCCATTTTGAGGGCCTAAATGAAGGTTTTTCGGGATCGAGCTTCTTAATGATATCTAAAGGCTCTGATTGAGCCCCAAAAATTAATCTCCTCAACGATACCTTTCCAACAAGCTATCGTGCGCCCCAAATGGAGATCGTATGCCAAAGTTATTCCCCCGGGAAGTTGATACACCAAACTACCCAAAATGGGGTCCACAAAACCATTGGCTTTTCATCTTTCGAGGTTAGGGTTTTTGATGTTCTTTATGATAAAAACGCCTTTGGAGCCTCATTGTAAAATAATCTTCTCATGGATGCAAGTAGTCATCACATCTCTTCTTAGAGATAAGATGCCACCATTCTAGCGAGTCTTTCACTCTATACTTTACAGTCTTTGTACATTTTCGCTCATTAATAGAAAATTGTGTATTACTGTATATTTGTGTTTTGTGGTTGCATCTCTGATACATTTCTGTTATAATATTGGATATTTGAGATATCTCTATACATTTCTTTATTATATCTTCACTCTCATTTCGTGTCGAAAATAATCTGAATCACCAAGTCATCTAAGTCTTCTTTGAAGACCACCTAAGACTCTTGCTAACATCTACATCGTTCTTTATGCCGAAAACTAAACTTAGCACCTCATAACTCCTTATTCACTTCTTGATCAATCCCTGATTGAATTACCTTTCCCTTGCCCACATCCTTCTTTTATACTTGGAGGATGCCTTATCCATTCTCTCCAAAACCTAGGGTTCACCTCAAAACAAGGTTCCTTGCAACACACTCCAAGCCAAGCAGTGGACCTAAATGTAACATGTGCTCCAACCAATGTGTATTTGACTCCTAGAAATCTTCTAAGGCTTTGAATGTCCATCCCTTTAGGTCCACGTTCTATGCATGACTCCCTAATGCATCCCAAGTCTTACGCACCCAATGGCTACAAGTATTCCACTTACGTAATTTCTAAGGCATTCTTTCCATCCCTTGTGCTTCACATCAAGCCAATCAAATAGCCATATGAGTAAGTGATGTGTGTCCAACCAAACTAGGTATTGTTTTCCACAAACCAACACACTATTGCCCAACAATCCCATGAACCAAGGAACATCGCATCCATTTTCTAGGCCCTCATGCAACTTCTATAAGAAGCCACTTACGAAAACGCTCAATGTATTTCCATACTTATCCAAATCACTTATGCCAAGCTCTTCATCACTTACACATGCCTTACCATTGTGAAAGATAACATACAACATGCTCGTTGAACCTTGCAACCCATTATCACAACCAATCATGCTTTCCAATGGCCATTTCAATGAACAGATAGAGACACACATTACCAACTCCAAGGAAAAGGCCATAGCAAGTGTTTTAACTAGAAATGACCTTACACAACTAATTTCACTTCTTAATTGATAAGATAACCTTTATTAAATACAATAATATTAAAAAAAAATTATGTTACAATTGGAAGAAAAAGATATATATATATATATATGGGACAAGTCTAAAGAGTCTACTTTTTGTACTTTTTTCCTGCCACCATCCTCGGAATCCAACAATGTAAGTGTTGGTGAAATTGCAATTGTTTATTGTTTAAACTGCGATTTTTGAATGCATAAATGGATTTAGTGCCCTGAAAAACCCCTATTGCACTCAAATTGTGCAATCTCAACAACCTATTGCACTCAAATTGTGCAATCTCAACAACCTATTGCACTCAAATTGTGCAATCTCAACAACTGATATCTACAATTCCAACATTTTTTTTTTTTTTTGGCCAGATTTTAGGCAAAAATAGTTGGAAAAATGTGTTCAATAAATATTCAAAAAGTAGAATGTTTAGACTATTCTATATGTAAGCACATAAATTAAAATGGAAAAAAAATAACATCCAAAATACAAAAACACCAAACCCAAAAACAATTGTTAAATTGATTCTTAACCAAGTTATAATTTGATTAATTGAAAACCATGTTTGTAATGAGATCCACTTTTAGATATCATAAAATTTTGGTTAAAAAGATGTCTTCTCATATAAACGAAAATAAAAATTAACACAAATATATTCATTTACTTTATATTTATATTTTGGGTAAGAGGTTAAATTATAATTAGGAGCATATTTGGTTTTATGTATGGGATTAAGGTTAAATGTTATGAAAAAACACATGACCTCACTCAATGGCCACAAGCTTTTTAGTGAACACTGTCTAGGATGAACTACCCTTTGGTCTTCGAGTAAGACCTAAAACTATTTCTAATTGACTAAAAGCTTGTCTTCCTCAAACATAAAGAAACATGTTAACAACACAAGATCCACAAGCATATAGCAAGAGTGAAAGCCTACCCATTTACAAACCAACAACAAATCATTTTAAATGACGAGTTTTTTTAAATAACCATAATGAATTAACCCATAACATCAATTGATAACTATCTTTACTATCAATTAATAACCAAATTATAATAAATTTTACTACTTTTAAAAATTACTTTAAATTTTAATACATATTTTTATTAATTAATTATTTTATCACTTATTATCTTAATTATCATATCAATATTAAAATACTTAAAAAAAAAAAATGCAGTCAACTTTATCTCATAAATTTTGAGTTTCTTCTTTATTTCATAAATTTTGCGTTTCTTCTTCAAGTTATATTTGATCGTATTTTTGTACTGAATCTTTAAATTATGACCATTGCTACAAGCTTTTAGAATTTTCTTGTTAAATGATTTTAAACATTGTTTAAATATTCTAAACAATCTATGTTTTTTTTTTGGAAAATTTATCAATGTTGACACTAGTTCCTATATTGTAGTGTCACATTTTCAATGTAAAATCGAGTGGTGTAATTTTGCTTAATGGTTTAAAATTCAATTATTATCTCAAATTTTTTTATAATTTTTTTAACTTTGTGTATTTCTTAGTCCATATTAATGTAATTATGAATAAATGTTTAAAAATAATTTATTATATTGATTTTTGTAAGTAATTGATTGGTATAGGGTTATAAGTTTAAATTATTTTGAAAATGAGAAAGATAATAATGAAGATAGGAAATATTATACATTCAAAAGATTAAAGTGTTTTTCAAATTCTCTTCTAGGAATAATTTATCGAAATAATCGTTGTGTTCTTGTTTATTTCTCAATTTATAATGACTTAATTTCGAAGAAATGTTTTGAAAATCAAATTAATATGTCAAGTTTTCTTAAAGTTTTTAATTCTTATTTTATTTTTTAAAAGTATTTAAATTTATTTTTTTATTGTATTTTTACACATCATTTATATAATTTGAGTGAGTTTAATGGTTATGAACATGTGTTTATTTCTAAAAAGTTATAGGTTTAAATCTAGAGGGGATAAGGTATGTACATCTCTCAATGTTGGTTCAATGGCGATCTTCTCTTATGCAAGTGTTGGGTTAATGATTCATTTTTTGTGTCCTTAGTCTAATTAGAATGTTTGTTGATGTGGTTAGCATGCTTCATATCTTGAAGAAATAATTTGAAATTTAGAGAATTATTGTTGAGTAAAACTTAGGGTTGTTTGTTAAATGTGTTGCAAGGTCCATTGTTTGATAAAATAGCTCGCATTAATGTATGTGTGTGTGTGTGTGTGCATTTCAATGGTAACAAGCATCATCATATTACTTAATTTAATTGGCACAAATTACTTTTATTGAAGGAAAAGAATGCAACCCATATTTATCACTAAATATTTATGGGATCTTATAACTGAAAGGTATGATTATCCTTTTGATAAATAATATAAAGTAGTAGATAATAATGGAAAGTAGTATTTAAAGGAGCGTATAAAAAAATATATTGAAGCGCTCTCTCACTGGGCATGTGGTTGATGAACTGATATTTCCAAGAATTGGTGTCACGAAATCATCTAAAGAAGCCTAGGATGTCTCAAAGAACACATATGAAGGTGAAATAGTAGCGAAATTACAAACATTAAGAAGCAATTTGAAAATGCAAAGATGCATGATAATGAATTATTGAATGAGCAGATCACAAAAATTCAACTTTTTTTCGATCAAATAAGGTTGTTAGGTGAAGTCATTTTAGAAAGAAGAATGTTTTTAAAAAAAATTGACAAATATCGTGCCTAAATCTAAAATGGTTGCCACTAGTTTTAAAGTGTCCAAGGATTTAAATAAAATGGCAATTGATAACTTGAGTGGTCAGTTAATCGTTAAATAAAGCACAGCAAGTGATTACATCAAAACTTTTTTTCCAGTGAGGAAGAAGTAGAGGGAAATATCAAAATCGAAGTTATTGAAATTAGAATACACAATATCAATAGAATTCATATCCATAAAATTCACTAAACGATGCATCCACCTCAAGAGGTAGAGGAAGACGTCCAATTCAATTTTTTAGAGGAAGAAGTAGAGAAGGATCTCAAGGAAGAGGAAGAGACAAGTCTAGAGAAATATCTATACAATGTTACTATTGTAACCGATTCAGTCACTGTGAGAAAAATTGCAAAGATAAAATGTATGATTTAGCAAATAAATGTGCCAATATTGTTGTTGAAAAACCAAAAATGAGTTGTTTGTATCAAGTTTAATGACACACAATGAAGATAATGAGGATTGGTACATTGATATGGTATGGTCAACACATAACATCTAAGGAGGAATTGTTCACTAGAATAGATGATAGTTATTTGGGCAAAGAGATAATTGGAGACGATATGTAACACCTCATTTTCCCCTAGTCTGTAATTATAATTATGACTTAAAGAAAGGAACAAAACAATATTGTGAATGTATTTTGTTTAATTGATGTAAAAACTCACCTTATAGGTTTATTGAAGGGTGGAACACAACTACTAGCCATGATACCATGAGTGGAAACTTGTGAGAGGATTGGGGAATTATCTTGGTCATTATCTTGGTTGCCAATATTGTTGTTGAAAAAACCAAAAATGAGTTGTTTGTATCAAGTTTAATGACACACAATGAAGATAATGAGGGTTGGTACATTGATATGGGATGGTCAACACATAACATCTAAGAAGGAATTGTTCACTAGAATAGATGATAGTTATTTGGGTAAAGAGATATTTGGAGACGATATGTAACACCTCATTTTCCCCTAGTCTGTAATTATAATTATGACTTAAAGAAAGGAACAAAAAAATATTGTGAATGTATTTTGTTTAATTGATGTAAAAACTCACCTTATAGGTTGATTGAAGGGTGGAACACAACCACTAGCCATGATCCCATGAGTGGAAACTTGCGAGGGGATTGGGGAATTATCTTGGTCATTATCTTGGTTGCCAATATTGTTGTTGAAAAAAACAAAAATGAGTTGTTTGTATCAAGTTTAATGGCACACAATGAAGATAATGAGGGTTGGTACATTGATATGGGATGGTCAACACATAACATCTAAGGAGGAATTGTTCACTAGAATAGATGATAGTTATTTGGGTAAAGAGATATTTGGAGACGATATGTAACACCTCATTTTCCCCTAGTCTGTAATTATAATTATGACTTAAAGAAAGGAACAAAAAAATATTGTAAATGTATTGTGTTTAATTGATGTAAAAACTCACCTTATAGGTTTATTGAAGGGTGTAACACAACCACTAGCCATGATACCATGAGTGGAAACTTGCGAGGGGATTGGGGAATAATCTCGGTTGCCAAGAAGTTGATCTTCACCAAAAGAGCCATTTTGTCTAATTTCCAAAAGTTAATTCCCTCTTTCCATTTCCCCAAAAATTAGTTAATGAAGGGGGTTGGTAGTTGAGCAGCCAACCACCCATGATAATGGAAGTATGGAGAAATGGTTGGGATAGCTAAAGAATTTTATCCAGGGTACAATAGGTACCCACCTTGATCTCCATGATTGACCCACGAATGATCAGAAATTGGGAACCTTTTGGGAGGATGGAAAAAAAAAGAGGGGGAGAGAGAATGCATAATGGGGACACACTACTACATATGGGCGGATAATTCCACGAAAATTTTCCACATTTCCATTATTTTCATGTTTTTTTTTTTAAATTGGGCGGGATTTTCGTCGCTATAGCGACGATTATTGCCTACCTTAAAAAGCATATAATAACACATGTGGCTTGCAACGGCTAGTTTACCTTTTTGTGGGTTAACTCGGGCATTTTCGTCGCTATATCGACGATAATCGATCTATATATACCTGAATTTAAGAGACTTTGTGACACATTTGCTATAGTTGCGACATTGTTCGTGGCTTTTGTTTGAGTTGTTTATTTTTCCGTCACCCACCGGTTGAACAAATCCAATTATCGATCTACATAGCTCGGATTTTGAACTTGCAAGGTTAGTATGTTTTTTTATTTATTCATTTACATATACTCATTTAACTTGTAAATTTGTGTTCAAATGAAATTTCATGTAGCTTGTTTTTTCCTTGATAATATATTATATGTGCATTACCATATTTCAAAATTGTTATGTCATTGGTTTTTGGATCTAGTTAGTATATTCTATGGAAATCCATGTGAAATGTCAAGAAAAATGTTTTCCGATGAAGTATTTTAAGAAGAGGGAAAATTACTCCATCAATAAGACAATTCAAACATTAAAAATGGATGTCATTATCAATCTAGATCAATTTGAGCCTACAATTCCTTATGTAAATTTAATCCTTCTTACAAAACCACCAACTCATAACAACTTTATTGGTTGGACTAATGTTTGAAATAGAAAGTGGAAAAAAAATCCTCTTAGGTCTAGTCCTATCCCTTAGCGACCTTGTTAGCTCTCTAACTTTTGTGTTTCTATGATGTTGTGCCTATATATATTAATGCCATATTTTTAGTCTAGTATTAGGTTAGGTTAGTCATATAACATTGTATTCTTATGTGATGTTGTTTCTCTCAATTTTTTATAATCACGTGCAATTCTAGATGTAGTGATTAACTCTAGTTTGTAGTTGATGTAACTTTTTTATACGCTATTAATGAGTAGCTAAAATATAAAAATTTCGTGATGAAATCTACTAGTCAAACAATGAAAAAAGAGAACATGCCAAAGTGTCTTAGAAAATAAAATCATGACCACTGTAAGTAGCATAAAATTGTGACCATTGTATGTAGCTGCAAATCAACACGTCATAATTTAAACCAACCAAAACCAATTGTGGATGGCAAGTCGATGGCATTCTTTTTTTAGTGGTGAATTTCAAATATTGACATTTTCTCTACAAAACAACTTGAGGCTAGTGTATGGTTTCGAGTGATTCAAGTTTGAGAAATTTTGACCACTTTCGTTAAATGGTGTGTAATTGTTTTCCATGGTGATGCAGTACACACTACTCTAAAGTACAAATTGAAGCATATCGATCTTAATAGTTAATCGATAATAAATAAATAAAACATGCCAAAATGTCTTAGAAAAAATAATTGTGAGGATTGTAGGTCATTGTAAATAAACATATCATAATCGAAAGGAGTAGCTAAAATATCATGAAGGAGTAGCTAAATATAAAACTTTGACAACTTATTGTTTGGTATGGTGTAGGTAAGACAATTACTTCTCAGTACAAGGATTTGTCACTATGAACGAAAATAACAAGAAGCTTGCTCGGTTAAGAGCGACATTAGAGGCGAGGGGCGATGGAAAATGGTATTTCCCTTGTTATGATTGTAGGGGCTTGCAAAGAAGAAGACTTTTAATAACAACAACTGAAAGACATTGTAGGGAGAAGGGGCACACCGAAGGGGGTTATGAATATCGTACCTTGGTAAGAGGATTCAATATTTAATGTATTCTCTGTAATAGTCATCATGTCATGAATTTAGTAATATTTCTTATCGTTTTTTTTATATTTTCTATACACACTAACTTTTCTACGTTGTTTTTAAATATATAGACGATGCCCCCAAAATGTCGACCTCCAGAGAGTTATTTTCCAAGTACTAGCAGAAATACTCCTTTACAGGGTGATGAACTTCGAGATCAGAATATTGAAGATATTGATCAAGTTATTAATGATGATATGGATGGATATAACGTTAGTGATACAAATTAGGAAGATGAGATACATAGATTGATCCAAGGCACATTTGCTCCAATGGATGAGGACAACTAGGATGATAGTCATGATGTTGATCCTCTACTCGAGAAGTCACGTCAACCTCTTTATGAAGGCTCAACAACAAATATTATATATTCTATATTGTTGTTGGTGAACTTGAAGGTTTTGAATGCTTTATCAAACACATGCCTCACACAGATACTAAGGTATTTAATTTGTTAATTATTTATGCATGCATGTTCACAAATACTTAAAAGGTTCAATTTTTTCCTATATTGCTATTGTTTTCTAATTTGTAAAGTATGGATGAGATATTGATGATTAATATTGTTTACATTGACTTATTGTTTTGAATTTTGTAGATTGTTAGGTGAATTTCTATTACCGACGTCAAATATTTTTCCACCCACATATCGAAAAATATTCGTGATTATGAAAGAAATTGGAATGGAGTATCAGGCTATTGATGCATGTCCTAATGATCATATCATATACTATGGACAATATGCATTAGAAGATGAATTTCCACAATGTCAAATAAGTAGATATCGAATCGATAAAGTGTCAAAGAAGGTGCCTCGCAAAGTTCTTTGTTATATTCCGATAATTCCACGTTTCTAGCGGTTGTTCAAGTGCCAAAGTATAGCACAGTTTATGGATTTCCATGCAAATAACAGAAGTTGAGACCATGTTCTTCGAATGCCTACAGATGGTTTTGCATTGAAGTACATCGAAGAAAAGTGGCCAATTTTTAAAGAAGAACCTCGTAATGTTAGACTTTTGTTGGCAGTTGATGGTGTCAATCCATTTGGAGACCTTCGATCTACATACTCAGTGTGACCTGTTTTTGTTATAAACAATAACCTTCCTCCTTGGTTGTCGATCAAGAGAGAGCACACAATGTTGGCAATGATTGTTCCAGGTATTTAATTACCTTTTATTTGCTTAAAGTATGACAAAATATTTCATTTCTTTGTTCCGTGCATGGTAATTATGTATTTTATATATAATGGCATTTAGATAAGTATAATTAATCATGCAGTATGTTGAACCAAATAGGTAAGTACCGGTTTAAAGATATGAGCGTATCTATTGAGCCTCTTATCGATGATTTGTTGAAGTTATGGGTTGGCATCACTATGTATGCCATCTATAGACCAATAGGGCAAAAACAATTCCAATTCCATGGAATACTATCATGGAAAATTCATGATGCCCCAGGTTAACACATTTTTGTGGTATATTGTTACTTTCTTTTGTGATTTAATATTATATATATTTATTGAAAATAGCATGCATTATTTTAAATTGTAACTCTAATTCTCTACATTAATTCATATATCTTGTAGGTCTTCAAACAAAGGGTAAATTTGCATGCCCAGTTTGTGGTCCCGGGATAAAATCTCGTCGTTCAAGGAGTTTAGGAAAGGAAGTGTTTGATGAGTATAGGAACTTTCTGCCTAAGAACCATAGTTATCGAACTACTGACAAAGCAAAATTCAATGGTAAAGAAGAGAATGGAAAAAAACCACAAAGAATGACACCTCACCTATGGAAGTTGGAATATATTAGAAATCGTCAAGGTATGAAAATTATTTGTGTATGATATATTATATAAATCTTTGGTTAATTTCATTGGTATTAATTTTATTTTGTTTGATTAATTAATGTTAATTTCAATTTGTTGATGTTTCATGAATGTCATTAAGGCATGAATGGGCTTCTACGAGGAATGAAAAGTTACCCGATTCAATTCAATAGGTTGTCATACTATGAGCACCTACAAATAGTTCATATGTTTGATACAATGCATATCGGGAAGAACATAACATAATTTTTATGGCGAATATTAGATGGAAGGAATGACAAAGAGAGAATTGGAAAGATTTGTTGTGACATCCAAGAAGCTAATCACACATTGCAAAGTGTTATTATTAATTCTAATGGTGATGGTCGTGAACAGAATACTAGTCTTCCTTGTTTATTGATGGAGCAATAGAGAAATATTGTAAAAGAGGTCATTCAAAAAATTAGGTTTTCGACAAGGTTTTCGTCGAACATACAAAATATCTTAACGAAAAAAGGTGATTTTGGTGGGGTTAAAACACACGATTGGCATACATTCATTAAGATAATTAGTAGGTTATAATATATTTCCTTATTGGTAAGCATTTTGTGGAAACAAATAATAATTATTTGTTTTTTGTTACAGTATGTTCTACCTTTATCTCTCCCAGACGACTTTGACAACAACATAAAACAAATTATTTATGTACTTGGGAAATACATGAGGTAAGTAATGTTTTATATGGAAAATGAACTTCTTATGTGATTTGTAGCGGAACTTATTGACATATTATGTTTTATCTGCAAATTTATGTATGCCTTGATATTATTTTATTACATCGACAGTTGTAGGTGGATTTCAACAAAATAAATCCATAAAGAAGATATAAGGTATTGGAAGAGAGAAATTCCCCGACTAATGTGTCAAATGCAGTAGTATCTACCTCCAACATTTTTCAATGCACAAGAACACTACCTCATACACCAATTTGGGGAGATTGAATTATGTGGACCAGTACATACAAGGTCAATGTGGATGGTGGAGAGGCAGTTGAATTCATTGAAGGATTTTGTTACACAAAGAGAACATCCTGAGGGTTCTATGGTTGAGGGATATATGGTATATCAATGCATGGTGTATATTAGTCAATATCTACCTAAATTACCAGAAAATATGAATGTGCCTCGCAATTGACATCTCGTCTCCATCAACAAATTTGAAGGAGAGGTCCTATAGGGGAAAGGTAAAATGAGGACTGTGAAAGGTAATTATTAGATGTTGACGTAGATTTAATATATTACACATTTATTTTTCCAATTTTATTTTATCATACTGATTTTTTATATTTTTTATTCCTACATATTGAACTATATTAAATTATTCCTTTATTAACAATAGCTAAATAATTATATTAAATTGTTATTTTATCATATAGTTTCTCAAGAGTGGGATGATTTACATTTATACATTGCAAACAACCTTGATTGGATGGAGGGAGCATTGGATAGAATATACTGAAGAATACTTTGCTAGGTTATCATGGGAAGGGGTGAGTAATATGATTAAAACAATGCATCGTCATCGAGATCAATTTCCTGATCTTACGTCAACTAGGGAAGTTGATTTAGCCTTTGGTTTAAAAGATAAACAGGCAAGTAAATTGTTTACCCACATTTTCCTAGTTATTTCTCAATTTTTCAATGTATTTGGTTTGTTTAATTTTTGAAATATATATTTACTAAGTCCTATATGAGGTTTATTAATTGGCAATGTATTGTTTACTTGTTGTCCATGTTGCAGTTGAAACATCACAAGTCTATGTGGTGTAATGGTCGTAAATTTTGTATCAAAATGTTGGATGATAAGATGAAAACCTCGTATTGTGGGATAACTGCAGTGTTTAAGGTCAGCATCATTTCCTCTAGAAGTGACAAAAATCCGAAAGAAACTAAGAATAGGTACTATGGACATTTGGAGGATATAATTGAGTGTGATTTTAATTCCTTTAAAATAGTTTTGTTTGAGGTGAAATGGTATAGGTTACGGATGCATGAAATTGATCCTGAAAGAACTGTTACTGAGCATGATAATGAATTTACCATGGTTAATACAAGGGCATTTGAACTAGGTACAGAGCCTTATGTTCTTCCAAGTCAATGTGAGCAAGTATTTTACTCAGAGGTACCTAGTAAAGCAAGTTGGTCATACGTTGTTAGATATGATCCAAGAGGAAGATCAGTAAAGTATAATCATGTAGCCGAGGATAAAGATAATAATGAGGAAGAAGATCATGATTATGAAGATCAAGAATAGGTGGTTGTAGTCGATGTGTCAGATGAAGAAGCTGAAGAATTTGATCATCCAAATGTAAGAGACGACGATCTCATTGATAATATTGATAACTATATTAGCGAAAATGACGTTGATGATGATGTTGATATGAATGATCCTTTCACCAATATCGATTCTGAACCAGATCCTGATACAGATGTTGAGTTGGATGAAGAAGAAGATCAATGATATTTAATTTTTTTAAATAAGAGGTATGTGTTTATATCTTTTATATGATATTTATATGTTTTTATTTTGTATAATAGAGTATATGTTACATGTTATTTATAATTTCAAATTAGGTATGGGTAAATTGAGAGTGATGTGAGGGGGTGGCATAATTAGAGTTTCCTACTTCACGTGGTTTCCCCTGTTTAGTAGAGAATGAACTATTCTCGAAACCAAGAGAAGCTTTGCGCGACTACACCTAATCATGTACTACTTGACCCCATTAAGGCATGATATTAAGTGTCTTAGGATTAGATTTAGAACACTTGAGGCCTACTTAATAATTGGACAATGAAGTATTGCTTCAAAGAAGGAGAAATCAAAGAAGTTTAATATAACAATGTATGCACCTTGTCACCCTTGTTGCTCTGTGTAGATTCTCCTATAAGACCTTGTAGGCCTTTATGTCTCCACTCTATTGATATCCTATCTACCTACAAAAACAGCCACAAGCAGAAGAGGGAAATATTTCATCGGAGGCATTAATATGTCTGGGGTAAGTTTCAGAGGCCTGCAAAGAGTTATCTTATAGGTTGAAAGTGAGTTTAGCAAGAAGTGAGTTTAGGTGACATTGATTTCAAGTATCACTTCATGAAACATATTCCCCAACATGACTCTAATGAAATTTGGGGTTGTAGAGGCATTTCATCAACCTATGAGGCTGCCTATGTGGCTGCATTTCATCCCCATCAGGCCAGTCAGGAAGGGTTTCCAGACTCAAATGTTACTCACACACCCACTCTATATATCGACCTAGCTCATCCTTATTTCGTTTTAATCTTATTGGTCGAATTTTAAAGGAAACAACTATTAAAAGACATTGTACTAGGGATAGAGTACATGATGGGCAACAATGACCTGTGAATGGGGCCAATGTTGAAATTCTTTCAAAATGTTTTTGTATGCACTGAAATTTGACATGGATAGATTGTTTGTATGTCTTGACGATATGGGAGGGTTTTCAGACTTAAACATCACTCACACACCCAAAAAAATCCAACCTATTCCTTAGGCACAATTGTATGTACTTTGTATAAGTCGTAATTCATTACTCTTTTTGTGATGCAATTTCCACATTAAGGATTCATTGTCACCATCAATCAATGCTCATATTATGATCCACAACCACATTTGACCGAAGATAATGTATCACCTTTAGTGTATCATACATATATAGTCTATCCCAATTGATTTATGTGGACACTTCCACCATTTTTTTAATATTAACTCCCATAAATAATGAGCCTTTGACTCATTTTCATGACTTAGGGAGATAGATTAAAACTGGAAATTTATCCTTAAGGGTAACAAATCCAATTTCACCCCCTATGTGAAAAAGTGTCGTGTCCTACTTCTTCGACCATGATGTTTCCTAACGATGATAAATTATTAGAGGCCACGAACTTTTTATATAGTCCTTAGGATAACTTCCATAATGGATATGCTATTGAATTTCACCCTAGGTCTATCTACTCCACTACTATCATTCCCTTATACTCTATCCCTTTGGAAATATTGATCATTTTGATTCATCTTTACCAACAACACCTCTGACTTGAAGAAGATACCTTGGATTAAATTTCCATACTTAAGATTATTGATGTTTCCATCGAACGAGATGTTGTCAAACTATTTTGTGTTGACATGAAGCATCTAATATGACTTTCTAGTTTTTTTTTTGGGTGTAGGATAGTGACCTTGTGACCTTTGTTCCCAATAACCACATCCTCCTCATTGACCTTTTTCTTACCTTTCTTAATGGATGGAATACTAGAGACATGTTAACTTTTTAAGAAAAAGGGGTTCAACATTTACTAGGATCCAAAATCAATAATGGTTCGACATCTAGTTAACTTTTTAAGAAAAAATATGTTTATAAAAAAATTGATATAATTGATATGATATGTTGATTCAAAACAATTTTTATTATGCAAGAGCTAGTCATCCAAAGTAGGAATGTATACATGAATGTGAAGACTATACAATTATTACTTGTTGAAGCTCTTATATGAAAATACAATCCAATTGAACCATTCCAAATTCTTCTGTAAAACTAAATTGGGATGTCCATGTTCAAATTCCCCATCTCATAGATCTCTCCATCTAGAGTTCATTTTTAAGAAAAATTTAATAACGTATCTACCCATATGTGAAATGTTAGAATGTCGTACTTTCCATGTCAAAATAGAGTTACAAGAAAATTTAAATCCACTCTAGATAAAATCATCATAATACTAAGTAAGAGTTGAAACGACCTTCTTCCTTGTTTCCCAAACTATTTGAATTAGTGTAAAAGAACCACCAATCCTGAAATCACTTGAAGCAACATTCACATCATTGAGGGTGAAAAGTCTGTTTATTTTGGATCTAAATTTTCCTTTAACAATTATGTATTGGGTCAATCTTTTTCAAGGTTCTTCACCAATCATTGAACTCACTATCTACTTTCCTAACATGCTTCCTCCGTGAACAATTATATTAGTTTATATGAGGCCTTCGCCATTTTTAGGAAAGGAAAAGATGCTCCATGGAACCATTAATGACAAAGCATGGTCCACCACATTTTTAGAGCATAAAAAACCTCTAAGCACTCAAGTTTCTATATGAGTAATTTTGGAAGAAAAAAGAAACCAATAACGTACATGATAAATGTGTCTTTCTTGAATATTTTTTCTATAGCCATGATTTTACTAACAAAATGCATGTCTCTAAATAATGAACTATTAAGTTTTTGTTAAAAAATTAATAGACACCAAACCTACATAGAAGACTAGGAAACAATTATATCGAAGAAAATTACTATGTATATAGTGATACTACCATTTCTCATGCATTGTTGGGGATGATTCAACCAATCCAATTTCCCCTCCACTCTAGTCAACCAATTGTTCTATTTCAAATCACTCACCACTACTTGCACTACAACATAAGAATTATCTAAGAATTATAAAGTACCTTCAACTAAAATTATAAGAGATAAATATAAATAAGATAGCCATCTATAAAATGGTTCTTAATCACCTTACCACTTCTTGGAATATTAATACAACATATTCAACCTTGAGCTTGGACAAGCTCTAGAAGATAACCAAGTGCATCAAAAACAACAAAATAAAATTAAAGGGGGAAAGTGAGTATCCTTTCCTTATATATTTGTGCAAGATAGTTACATCACATAAGACATCATTAACCAACACAAAAGCAAATGCATTGTGAAAACCGGCTTCCACCATCTAAAGAAATCATACTCCAAATTGGGCTATGATAACATATAAAATATGGGGAATCGATCTACCCTATCATAAACCTAGTCAAATTTAATATTAGAGCAATGATTTTTCAAAATCCCTTTTACCATTCAACAAATATTTAATGGGTTTTCAACATGGTGTCACGAATTGGCCTACCTTGAATGATTTTTTTTTTGTTCAGGTCTAACAATCTCACAAGAAACACACTTTTTTCTTAAAGTTACAACTTTAGCTAAGATATTATAAGACACAGTGGTCATGAGAGGTAAAATGAGTCAATTAAAACTAGGGTTTGTTCTCTTACACACCGGGGTTTGAATTCTTCAAAAAGTGACATGCTTTCCCCTCATGGGAGAACATACACTCATAAGGGTGATGTTGATTAGGAAAAATCATAAAGGTTGTTTTCTTAGCATGGGTGGTCACACACGCTTATAATAAGTGTATGGAAGCACATGCATCACAATAGGTATTTATTTCTCACCACTTAGATAAGGGTAGAAGACATATCAAGCAATATAATAGGGCACCATGAGGTAATAATGTCTCTAATATATTATCTCTTACGAATGTGATTTATCAAACCTTGACTTTAGAATCCATCAAGTTTGTCAGTGTTCTTCGATGGTTGTTATTATAATGGCTTAGACAATATGGATGGATCTAAAGGCCTTGATAATGGTTGGGGAGGCCCATAGGACCTAGATGAATATTCTAGGGACCAATGACCATGCACAATGCTACAAACCACAAAAAATGCCCTCTATAGGAGGTAAGTATCCTTAGAGTGGGATATGGGTGCCATTAGAAGGTTTTTTTCATGACAGGTGGGTCTCATACCATGGTTCAGAGGAGAAATATAGGGAATTATTACCTAAATTAATATTATTGATCTAATGTGCCACAATCAAGGCCTTAAACCACAACATATAAGACCCTTTAAAGTGGACCTGGAATACAAGTGGGTTATGGGTGTGATTAGGGGTTTTTGCATAGTAAGGATGGGTATCATATCCTTGACCATAATCAAGGGAGGGAAACAAGGGCCTTACACCATAAATGGATATCTAAGGCTCATTAGCCATGAACATGAACTCAAACCCTATTTTCGTTCATTGTTGTGATGAAAAATCCCTCTTTTCATTCAATGTTTAATCAACACCATAAAAATATGTCCTTCCAGTACTAGATGTGGGAACGTGTGTGTCGAACAAATTTTAAAAGGAACAATGAAAATACATTGTACTAGGACTAGACATGGGCAACAATGACCTGTGAATGGGGCCAACATTGAATTTTTTTCAAATTGTTTCTGTATGCACTGAAATTTGACATGGATAGAATATTCACATGCCTTAATGATATGGGAGGGTTTCCAGACTCAAATTTGACTCACACACCCACTTGTTTCCATCATCAATTCATCATTTAAACCATAAACCCTATTTTTCTTTCAAAGTAAACAAATTGGTTGACACAAGTTTTAAGTTTTCATCATCCTTTCTTCATTTTTCTTTCAGGTTCTACAATGCATGTGTATCATAGTTGTGATGAAAAATCCCTCTTTTCGTTCATTGTTTAATAAACACCATAAAAGTATGTCCTTGCAGTAATAGATGTAGGAATTTGTGTCTCGAACAAATTTTAAAAGGAACAATGAAAAGACATTGTACTAGGACTAGACATGGGAAATAGTGACCTGTGAATGGAGCTAACATTGAAATTTTTTCAAATTATTTTTGTATGCACTGAAATTTGACATGGATAGACTATTCGCATGCCTTAACGATATGGGAGGGTTTATGGACTCAAATTTGACTCACACGCCCACTTTTTTCCATCATCAATTCATCATGTAAACCATAAACCCTATTTTTATTTCAAAGTACATAAATTGGTTGACATAAGTTTTAAGTTTGCATCAACCTTTTTTCATTTTTCTTTCAGGTTCTACATTGTATAGACACAATATGTGTGTCATAGTTGTGATGAAAAATGTAATGAATTTAATGGTATCTTAGTATTGGAAATTTAATGAACTTGGTGTAAGAAATACTACAATTAGACATGATAGTACATAGATAATTACCTTGGAGAAACCCTATGGGAAAAATCCAACTACAAGAAGATGCTTCATTTGTTAACTCAATATGTAATTGGTTTCAATTACCAAGGCTCTCATGGATATTTTAAGAACATATTTTCCAGAAGTTTTATCTTCTCTCAACAATGTCCATTGATTATTGAGAATCGTTGCCACCTATTCAATTAACAACTTGGAGGAATGAATCCACTCTTTGATTGAAATATCAAATTATTTATTTCACATATAAGGAAACTTCAATGCTATCCACATATTCTAGAATTGCTTCATCATTGCCTACTCAAATCTTCCCTTCTTCTTAATCTTAGGCTCTACTTTCCATTATCAAACTACAAATAAATCCATTTGCAAAGGGTGTTCTTCAAGTGCTTATGTGATTATATAGTTGACTCTAACAATAGATTGCAACTCCTCTTCCCTTTCCACAAAATCTACACTTCTTAAGAAGTGGCTCCCTTGATCTATACTATGACCAAAAAGCTATTTTCCTCATTCAATTTGGTATCTTGGATTTATCTTTGACTCTAGATAAAAAACAATGTCTTCATCTCTATGCATAGAAGTTATAATTCCTTTGTTTGTATGGAAGGTCAATTCCTTCTTCTATCCACTATAAAATGGGTAATATCTTTAATGTCAAGCCCCTTTATTATCATTTGTTCCTATATTTGTACCCATCGACCCTTAGGAAGGATAATTGATAGGACAAGAATAATTAGTTACACATAATGTAATTGCTTACCTTCATGGAGTCATCAATAGGGTGTTTACAATGTTTATCAATGTAGTTTTCCCCCACATCCAGAAGGATAATCAATAAATAAGGTTCAATTACAAGAGATTGTAACTGCAAGGGCCCGGGTGGAGTCATTGATTTGTGGGGTTTTAGTGTTCCCAGTGAATGGATGCATTGTTGTTGACATGGAATGGGACAACACGTGTACCTTCTTAATTTTCTTCCTTCACTTGATGTGGGCCTAGTCATTCCTAGCCTTGAATTGAAATTTACCCCTAGTCTTAGGAATCACCCTTCATGACACTTGTCACCAAATGATTAGATCACAAGGTTGGAGGCATATGGGCATTGGGATGAGGATTTATAATCCTACAGTAACAAGAGACATTAATTGAACTTTGACTAGATTGAAAGGTGCATGCAATTGAAAATACTAACAACCCAAAACTAAAAGGGAGCAATACATAGACTATCAATGAGAGGTTATATGGTGGTGTGTAGGAAGAGGATTAGCACCTTCAAAATGATCATTCTCCTCCAAATATCCACATCTATGTATAATTCTAAATCCTCATCCCTCATTGAGTCCAATGACCCCATGATTCTATCGTGGCCATGCTTGATGTGGAAGTTTACACATTTCAAATTCCTCCAATTGTCCAATCCCACTTCTCTATGACTCCTATCGAGATTTCAATGAATTTCAAGGTATGAGGCATATGGGTTATGTAAGGGACTTAACACCCACATGGATGTGAGTTATATGATCTCTCTAGATAAGAAAATAGTTACATTCATGTGGTTTGACAACCCAAAATGTAGGCCCAAATGTGCATGTTGTCAATCAAGTGGATTTACTCAATAAAGAGTTGTCTCTCAAGACAGTGCTATCATTTAATGATCATCGTTTCTGGTGATTGTTTTTTATCCTTTTAGAGGGAAATACTTTGGTGTATGGATCTTGGCCTTGAATCCCTTCCATCAACGCATCAATTGTTCCAATGACCTCCTTGATAGCTCTGCAAGGGATTGAATTATATTCCCTTACCTTAAGCAAAAATACGCACCAACTAATGTTGGCAAGGTTCTTGTGGACCAAATACGAAGCTTTATCTAGATAAAATGCTAAGACAACCAATAATGTGTTTATCCACAAGAATTGCACTTGTCAAGTACATGGTGTTGTAAATACCTTGTGTTTTAGTGGATAATAGGAAAGAGAGTTGTTGGAATAGGCTTGGAACGAATGGTTTAAAAATAGAGGAACCCAAAAACACTTGATTCCCCTTCCCCTGCACATCCTATAGGGTATTATATGGATCACAAGGAATGATACAATATTCAAGGACATTCAACCCTCACCCTCTAATATAGTATATAGTTTTGAATATCCCTTCACTCCACTAGTTGGTCACAAGAAACAAAACTATCAGTAGATTGTTCCACAGTTGGAAGTGGATTACATAACGCCATATGGTTTCTATAAGGGTGTCAATGGAATCTCACAAAAATAAAAAAAATCATTGATTGATAGAATGAAGAACCACTAGAAACAATACTTTCCTCATCATCATCATCATCATCGCCATCATCATCGTCATCATCATCATCATCAAAATCAGCATCATCGTTGTCATTGTCGTCGTCGTCGTCGTCATCATCGTCATCATATTCCCTTAATGCATTTTGACCACAAGAACTATAACCTCTAACCACTATGATCCTAAACACATTGACTATGAAATTAACACATTACACATCATCCTCATCATCATTTTCATCGTCCTCATCATTGACGTCGTCCTCATCATCATATAATATAATATTTAATTATATAATATGTAATATATCATGTTTATATAATATATATAAATAATATATTTATGTATATTATATATATAACATAACATAACCCAAAATAAATAAATAAAAATAGAAAAAACATAAATTATATAAGATATATTAAAATTAAAATAAAATAAAACAAAAACAAAACCCAGTACTGATATCATTGTGCATGCAACCAAGGGAAAGGAGATCACTACGCATGAAACTGAGGGCACGAAGAATATAGACTGTGAGAGCATGGAGGGGAGATAGACTGCAACTACGAAGGTGAGGAGATAGACTGCGAGGCCATGGAGGGAACATAGACTACAACTATGAGGGTGAGGATATGGACTACGAGGGTGAGGAGATAGACTCTGAGGGCATGGAGGGGAGATAGACTGCGAGGGTGAGATGAGGGAATATATATATACTATGAACGAAGATAGACTTGGAGGGTTTGTTGAGGGAACATAGATATACTGCGAGGGTGAGGAGATAGACTCTGAGGTCACGGAGGGGAGATAGACTATGAGGGCATAGAGATATACTGTGAGGGTAAGCTGAGGGAACAGATGGGAGATAGACTGTGAATGGAGATAGACTACAAGGGTGAGTCGAGGGCACTGAGATAGACTGTGAGGGCACGAAGAATGGTGAGTACCTCTACATTTGAATTTGTGTAGGGTTTTATTTTAGAATTTTATTTTAGGGTTTTATTGTATATTTGAATGCTCTTGTCAATGAAGAATAGTTGACATCTTACTATAACAAAATATGAAATTCTATAGCTATTTCAATGATGCTATGTCTTCATGTGAATTTCCAAACCAGAGGAAAGATAAATCTTTGACCAAACTTAGAAATTCATGTGTATCTCTCTACAATTAGAGCATCATATGCATCTGGATATATAACTTGTGAGCAAGAAACCTTGTTTACCAATCTCTTCCTTTCACTTCGCATTTATAATGATGATAATTTTTTTGAGTTGAGATGCTTGTGCACGGCTCAATCTGTATAATTTCACCAAACTGGATGGTCACAAAATAATTCTTCACAAAAAATCACAATAGGGTGTTGAGGATAAATGCAACAGATCAAGTGGATATTTTCTGAATGGAACTATGATTTCCACCCTTTGGATTTTCATTCTTTGTTGGGTCCACTACATCTCTTGAACTTTCCTTCCAAATTCATTGCAATAAGCATCACCCAACTTGTTCATAGTTAGGAATTCAATTTCTTCCATAAGGTACTAGTGCAAGAATGCATTGATTTTGAGAACCCTCAAGCATTTAGGGATTTTATCATTCACCTTAATCAGTGTTTGGTGGTACTTTGCAATGAAGTAATTTAGAATAAACTAGCCTTGCTTTAAGTACAATCTATGTGACTGTATGTATGCATCATCAAGGTGTCCCATAGGATAGAATTTATATTTCAAGGTTGTCTTAAACTCTTCCCTCATGGTGATGGACCACTGTGCTTATTCTATCTGATGGGTATACTATCACCACCACAAGATTTCATTTTCAACAAATTTGAGAGATACAACAACATGAACTTATTAAAACTATTGAAATCAATGAAGATCCTTGTAGAGGATCTCACTAGTCAATTGAATCTAATGAAATTTCCTCTTAAGTGGATGTTAATCATACACTACCAAATTCTCAATATACTCCAAATTCAGTTAAAAATAAATAAAATCTAAATGCAGCAAACCAAGCCTTAGTAGATGGTGTTCTTTTTTATTTGTAGAATAATATTATTCCTAGAGATATTAATAGAGAGGGGGGTGATTTTATGAACGGTACTACATTTAGTGAAAGTTTTTATAAGCCATCGATAGTCCCTTATAATGACATGCAAATGGATCCTAGTGATGATATGAAGTTATCCTCTTCATATGAAAAATCATTTCAATCATTGGAAATAATGAATGCAAATCCTTTATGTAGTATTGGTGATGCATTAAAGGATTTGAAAGAGAGAGTAAAAATATCAAATCTCAATAATCAAAAATTTGATGTCTACTATATACCAATTTTGAATCACTAGTTTGATGTCTACGATATCCCCTTTCACATTGGATCACCAAGGCCCCATAATGAGTTACAATCCTCCTTTCACTACACCAATGGTCCCTCATTACAATGCCCTCATCTGCATACTCATGGGATGATCTCTAAAGGGATTCTCTATGAAACTATCATATGCCATATCTCTCATTCAACATTTGTCCAATCCTTATTATTTGTATATGGAAAAACTACTAGTTTCACCATTGATATTAATTAATGGTCTACATAGCCTACAAATCTAGTTTAATTCGCTTCTCTATGTTACTCCACATTTAGTTGGAAAAAAATTAACAATCATTTTTCAACATATTGGTATGTTTCAAGGTTTGTATAAAGGAAGGAATGCTTTCAATCTAAATAAAGAGGAATTGATACAAAATAAGGGAATCCTTACCAAGTACAACATCCAAGGAAAGCCTGAGAATTCCCAACAAGTCATCTCTCTCAACTAGCTAGCATGGGGAATGAGGGTCACTCCTTCCTTGAGGGCACAACCATCTAGGGACAAACTTGATGGATTCCAAAGTCAAGGTTTATGGATTCCAAACTTTATGCAACATGCAACTTATGCAACATCAACACATCAACACATCAAACTTTATGCAACATGCAACTTATGCAACAATGCAACTTATGCAACTTTATGCAACATGCAACTTTATGCAACTATGCAACTTTATGCAACATGCAACTATGCAACTTATGAAACTTTATGCAACTTATGCAACTTTATGAAACTTATGCAACTCTATGCAACTATGCAATTGTATGCAACATGCAACTTATGCAACTTTATGCAACATGCAGCTTATGAAACTATGCAACTTATGCAACTTTATGCAACATGCAACTATATGCAACATGTAACTTATGCAACTATGCAACTTATGCAACTATATGCAAGTTTATGCAACTATGGAACTTATGCAACTTTGTGCAACTTATTCAACTTATGCAACTATGCAACTTATGCAACTATATGCAAGTTTATGCAACTATGGAGCTTATGCAACTTTGTGCAACTTATTCAACTTATGAAACTATCCAACTTATGCAACTTAATGTTTACAGGCCTCCCCATTAAGAGGCTTTTTGGTCTCCAAAATATTAGAGGACCAATCTAGAACAATGTGTCATCTTTATGTTTCTCTTGAACATGGATCTAACTATGAATGTTGGATTTCATTACTGGCTCGAGTTCTTGCTATGGATTTATCTCTAGTTGTATTTCGTTACAAGAGGATGTGTGAATGTTGGATTTCCTTACAAGAGGATGTGTGAATGACCTCCTTCTACTAGGACCAATTGGTTCCTCGCATGGAAACAATTTTCTTATGTTGCACATGCATACCAACACTCTATCCATGCAACAACTTCACTTGGAGGACCTCCTTAGTGTGCAATCATAGCACCTTGTTTCACCCAAAATAGTTGACAAATCCATCACCATGTCTACATCAATTCCCGAGCCTAATGTTGGGACTTCAATGCCTCTTTCTATCCTAACGAATTTCATACACCTCTAATGTTGGGACTTTAATGCCATTCTATAAAAGAGAAGACTCACACCCCAAAGCATACCAAGATAACAATAATGGGATGCCAAGTATGGTATGAATCAAGTAAACAAGGACCCAAATAAGTTTGTTACATACAATAAAATCAAGTATATTCTCCAAGCAAAACATGGGTTCCCTAAATATTTGCTCGCTAACTTATCTTCTCATTTTTTTGAGTGTTGGTACCACAAACTTATATTCGCACGACAATTTATCTTCTTGTTTTAACGAGTGTAGGTACCACCAAATAGGTATCTTTCGGATCTATCTTCCTCGAGTGGTGATCAAGATATACTAAGAGAGGTTGAAAGTGAGACGTGTTGTACTAGATCTATCGGTTCTAGATCAACTAGATCTGAAAAGGTAAGGAAAAGATTTTGTATACGCATGCAATTTTTTATTGCCAACGGAGGGTCATGTAATTATTATGTTGAGATCATTAGTGACATTGAGTTTCCCTTGAGGTATAGACATCTAGTGCAACGATGGGCACCTAAGGAGCTACCTGAAGTGGACACAGATTTCTTCATCAGCAAGAGGATGTATCTCATTGCTCCTTCGTCCTTACATGGATTGGTGTTATTTTCCATGGATGGCATAAAGATCGGCTATGGAACTGTAACTGAATTGATGGAGTATGGTGTACCATTATACAGATACAATCACCAGTTGATGTTGGTCTGATATACGCGAAGTATGCGGAGATACGGAGTCACCGCAAATTATATACAACTAGTAGATAACAATCAAAATAAAGGGGAAACTATGTATATTGATGGAAGGAAAAAATCTTCTAGAAACATTGTGGGCTTTATAAATAGAACATGAACAGTGGCAACAACTAATAAACCAAATTGCATATTTGAGGGACACGAAGGAAATCGTATATTTGTATGTGCAACAAAAGCAATAGTTCCAGGTGAAGAGTTGTTGATCGATTACAACTTAAATAGAATATATGGAGGGGGTGCATCTATGGGGGTAAATATCTTACATACCATTCAGCTCAACCTTTGATCAATCATTGTTATAATTTATCACTGCAATATTTCAATTTTTTACTACATATATTTCATTTTTCATTATTTATTTTCTGATATTACTGCAATATTTCATTTTTTTAATGTTACAATTACTTTCATAACTCTTGTTGATTAATTTATCGTGTCAACATCTACCCAGGGTGACCATGAGAAATCACACACTACATCTATCCAGGGTGACTGTGGAAATGCACCCGCTTTGCCTCAGCAGGTAAATGTTAAATATAGTAACAACTTATGACTACAACAACTAAATTTCTGAAATTTCATTATTTATTTTCTGATATTACTGTAATATTTCATTTTTTTAATGTTACAGGTGAATTTCATAACTTTTGTTGATTGATTTATTGTGTCAACTTCTGTCCAGGGTGACCATGGAAAATCACCCGCTACATCTGTCCAAGGTGACCGTGGAAATGCACCTGTTGCGCCTCAGCAGGTAAATGTTAAATATAGTAACAACTTATGACTACAACAACTAAATTTCTGAAATTTCATTATTTATTTTCTGATATTACTGCAATATTTCATTTTTTTAATGTTACAGGTGAATTTCATAACTTTTGTTGATTGATTTATTGTGTCAACTTTTGTCCAGGGTGACCATGGAAAATCACCCGCTACATCTGTCCAAGGTGGCCGTGGAAATGCACCCATTGTGCCTCAGCATGTAAATGTTAAATATAGTAACAACTTATGACTACAACAACTAAATTTCTCAAATTCCATTATTTATTTTCTCATATTACTACAATATTTCATTTTTTTAATGTTACAGGTGAATTTCATAACTTTTGTTGATTGATTTATTGTGTCAACATCTGTCCAAGGTGACCATGTAAAATCACCCGCTACATCTGTCCAGGGTGACCATGGGAAGGCACTCGTTGTGCCTAAGTGGGTAAATGTTAAATATAGTAATAACTTATGACTACAATAACTAAATTTATCAAATGTTAAAGTTCATCTCATTAATTTTATTCATCAATGTATTGTGGCATGGTCAACGTGGGAAGGCACCCACTGAGGATCTTGATGAGGACGAAATACTTTATTCCACTGACCCAATAGAAACTGTCATGAAGGCCTTGAAGAAGGCAAACATGGAATATCTAGGTTTGTTTCGCAAAAGACCCCTGACACAGGGGGACAGGGCAAGAATTGCAAAGCTAGAAAATCTAATAACTAATTTTGGGGTAAGTGGCATCTTCACATATTTTTATCAGCTATGACAATTTCATATCTATTTTTTTGTTTTATATTTCCTGTATGATCTGATAAAGTAAATTTTTCCGTTTGTAGGAGTTTTTAAACCTCGTGCCCCAGGAACCTATCAAGCTTGCAACTACTATAGGTAGCAGTGATGGTCCAATGCAACAAAAAAGTCGACATAACAAAGTAAAAGTGAGGCTTTTTTACCTTCCTGAGGTTCCTCTTGAATCCATTGATGAGCACAATGATGTTGACCAACGTGACACGTCGGAGCATGATGAGCCGAAGCCTGGGACTCCACATGAATTCGGAGATGAATGTGCTGTAGATGGAGAGGAAGCTATTCATGGAGCAGAACGAATTAAAATCACTGGATCACTAGATCTCACCTTTCTGGTGGATGACGCATGTGTTTCGATCAAGATTAAGAAGATTGTAGGTATTTTTTAATTAATTGATTCATTTTTCTCATGAAATTGAAATGGACATTTGTTGAGATTATTATAAATTAATGGATAACACGTTTCTGCAGGAAACAATGTTTTCTACAGAAACTTGAATGACAAAGCATGAGAGATGTTTGGCCCCACCATTCGCACATGGTGCAATGGCCAAGATAGTGAAAATAAAGATGAATGGATAGACCACATGGTAAACTTGTTCAGCAATACGTTCAACAAGAAAGTGGTTACAAAGTTAGCCAATGAGAATTTAAAATATACCATGGCCCAATATAGGGAGAAATTGCAATTAGACCTCAAGTATGAATGCCCTCCCATGGTTTCGGAGAAAGAGTGGAAGGCCCTGATAGAGGATGCAAAGTAGAACTTGTTTAAAAAACAAGGAATACATCTACAACCTGGTCAAGCAAGGTACAACACATGTCATCTTATTAGTGAAATATGCTCATTTATGTTTTTCTTTCTTGTTTTTAGTAACAATTTTGATATCTAATTTTTTTCAAAAATTCCATATATAGGCTACCTTATACCTCCAAAGAAACCAAGGCTAGAATGGAAAATCACAGGCAGCATAAACTAGGCCAGGGTGGCTATGGAAAACTAAAATCCTGAATCGTAAATTAAATGATTAACTGTGGTGAATATTTATTTGATAGTAGCGAACAAATATCTGTTTTTGTTATTGGTAATTTTAATGGTGTTATACATTGCAGTTAAATATGTTTGACACTGTTGCCACCGAGGAGGAACTAAATCTTGGTTACAAGCACGGTTTTAAAAGTGTGATTGAATATAGGAGAATCTCGGGGAAGACTCCAATCTCCCCAGCCACGCAGGTAAATAAAATGAATAAGGAAACCACAGTAGCAAGCTTGTAAAGTCTATTCATATTTTATTATATCACCCTTAACTAAGTATTTATGTTTGTTCTCAAGCAACAGTGCAACCGTAGCAATGAATCTAGTGGTATTCAGCAGACACCACTTCATACAAGGAAGCACATGTCCAATGACAATGGGGAGCGGAGTACCCATTCCAGTATGTATGCTTCAGAATTAGAAATATTCATTGTGATTGTAGATATTTATTTCCTGACTTATACTTATATATTATCTTCTTTAAATGGAAGAGCATGTAGCTCAGGAGGGTGAACTGCGAGAGGAACCAAGTGGACAAGAAATTAATGCACCAACTATCACAGCTACACAGACAAGTAAAGAGAAATATTGTAATGTTAATAAAAATAATGAAATAGTTATTTCAATTATATTTCAACATATCGATATGATCATTTGCATAGTTGCAGTTCATGCCCCTACACAGATGCCTCGACGCCCTTCTTAGCGACGTACCAGAAATATGGTACATGAGTGCATGGAAACACAAACAATAGAAGGATAGGGCGCAAGAAATACAATGTCAAAGGATGATTATGATACCTCAATCGTCAATTTTTTTAATGTAAAAAAACATAAATCAAAGAAAAAATAGATGTATAAATTCATGACTTGTATTTGGATGTTTATCGATGTTTCTAGTATGACACATTGTTTATATGAATTACAACATTATGCTTCAATGTTTATATGTTCATATGTTTTGATGACTATCCTAGTTATGCATGAATGTCTATATGTTTTCTATATAAACAAAATCATTTGTTGGGTATGGGGAATTGAGAGTGATGTGAGGGGCGAGGGGCCATATGAGCTTCCACCTTCACGTGATTGGCCATGTTCAGTAAAGAATAACCTATTCTCGAAACAAAGAGAAGCTCATTACGGTATGCGACCACTTAAGTTTTTTCTAGAGTATTTTGCATAACTAAATGCCTGTTTATTTGCTTATATATTATTTACTCATATAAAGAATTTGTCTTGTATGATTCATGCAGGTCTTGGTGATGGAAATGCATCTCGTGGACAACTCTTATCAATTTGTATGGGATAATGGATCTAGTGAAAGGACAATGATAAGGTAAGGGTTTTGACATGTTTTTTAAAGTATAAAACTCAATGTAGAACTTATGGAGACATAGAAATGTAAAAATATAATTTTGATTATTGTTAAGATATTCATAATTTATAGGACATTAGTAGCATCAAACTAATGTATGATACCCCTATGTTTGTGGGATTCATAGATGTTTTATTCATTGTCCCACAAACAAGCGGTTCTCATACATCAATTTGGTGTCTTGTTAGGTTGTGACCTATCAGTATATTTTTGAGATATAAGTAATTTTATAAGTCGATGTGCAATAATATATAAACACATAAACATATTTTGATCAACCGTTGAAATATTGCACCTACAAATCTCCCCATGCATATTGAATTTTATAAGTAATTGAGTTGATGAGTTTATGTGATATATGTTGGCTTAATTTTAATTTTATATAAATTTAAGCATGCTTGAGGTTTTGATCTAATGATTGGTACATAGTTTGTCTTTGGAATAATACTTTTATAATTATGATAGTGAATTCAAATTGTAGAGGACACACTGTTGTCATGAATTAAAATTTCTTAATAAGGAGACTACATTTTCAAGAACTTATGGTTTCACCAAGGGTTCTTATAGAGACCTTGAGTAGGTCCCACTCAAGGGAATGAAAAGAACCTTGTTTTCTATGATATTCTCATTTCTATAGTAGTTTACAAGTTCATGTAGTAGTTTCATGCAAGTTGTTACAATAGTTTTATTTACTTCATGTCGTTTTATTTCAAGCCATTTTAATTATGCAATTTTAGCCCGCCCCCCCCCCAACATTTTCTACGCCAAGTAGTGTTTCCTTTGAAACTATTGCTAGTTCCTTTGAAATTCCCTAAACCTACACATCCTAAGTTATCTCAACCATCTGGGTATTGGTATCCACATACAAACTAACAACCAAATCATTATGGGAACAAGTGATCTCCCTCTAAGTACAAAAGAATATGATCCGCCCTTCTAAGAATTAAAGCATCCAAGCAACCATTCCCTAGAGAGACCATATGGTTGTATCACCTCGGGACTCCCAACTCTACCTACATGCTCTCTACCCCTTGTGCAACTCCATATGGTCTCGGGATCTTTTTCCCTAATGTGACATTCTCCCTATGTGGATCTCTCTCCTCGTGCCCTTGAGTGGATCCAAAATTCAACTCATAGGTTATGTTGAAGGTTGATCCTTCCTCCTTAATAAGATAATGCCTTGTTGTGTGTTGGACAAAAGGGTAGGCACCTCCATTTTGGGATGTCTTCTTCACTCTAGGTTGAGGCCCAAGTTTCTTGTTAGGTGTAGTTTGCGGGTTGTTGCACCTAGCTTGGGATTTCCAACAATAATATTTGTTATTCTTCTACCTATTAGATTGAAAAATATTTTCCTTCAGAGAGGAAGTTTCTACATGCCCATGCTCTAATGCAGGCCCCGGACCCTCGGGCCAGACTCCGCATAGGATCGCTCCTTCCTATCGGATCCACAAAACTGAAATGGTTCTTCGGCCTTACTTAAGACCTCACGAACCGAATCCACAGGTCCTTGTATGAAGACTCCACCTATGTGAACATACACCAGGCATGAGCTTTCATCTCCTCACGGCCTCTGAATATGACCGCCTATCTTTTCTCGAAATGGAATTTCGGGTTTCAAGACTCCCTTAGTCTTGATGTCAAGAGCCTTTGCCTTCTCGATCCTCTGATCTCCAAAATTCTGAAATGTCGAAATGGCTAGTCTATGGCTATTCCTCCGAACGCTTTCAGAGTTTCATATTTCGGGACTTCGCGATTCTTGTTGCACCAATTCCTTGACCCTTCGATCTTTCGATATCTAGAATGTCAAAATACCGAATCCCGAAATGCCGAAACTCCACTCCTGCAGGAGATCAACAGCTCTGAGCCTCCCTTGATCCGATGGCTCTGGTCCTTTCGGGATTTCGTGGGTCAAGAGTTTCGAACTCTTACCCTTTGCATGACCAGTACCCGGAATGTCAAAATGTCAAAATTTCGGTCTATGTCCCTCTTGAACCAACAGCTACAATCCAACTGGATCGACGGCTCGCATCCTTTCAGGAATTTTCCCGAAACCTTGACCGCTCACACGTGTCCTCTTGTTCGATGGTCACGATGCTTTCGAGACTTTGACGAGTCTTATTCTCTGCATACGAGGGTTAAAACTCATGCTCCTTTCCCCAGATCCAATGGCTATCGGCTATCTGCACAAGATTTGACAGCCCAGATCTGTTCCTTCCCTGTGCACTCTTTTGTTGCTGCCTGGACATGAAACTCGACAATCCAGATCTCGCTTCTCCAGCTCCAATCCAACGATAGTTGTAGCTCCCTCCTGAGCTATTGCTTCTTCCTTCCCTTGGAAGATTTCCCAAGTTTCAAAGGCCTCGACCTTTACTTCCTCCACGAAGCTTGTTCCTTGGCTCTCGCCTGCGTTCTAAGGACACTATCTCTCCTGAGATTTGTCGACTCTTGCCCACCAAAGGGTGTCTCGACTTCTTCGATTCCTTGCAACTATGGCTCCGTGCTCAAAGGCACTTTTTCCTCCTGAGCTTCTCTTCTCTAAAACCTTGAAAGGTTTCCATGACCTTTGTGGTTCCTACAGGGTCTCTGCACACAACCAGGTGTTATCTATCCTGAGCTTCGGGACCTAGAATAAGTCCTCACTCTCGTTCCCGTTCCTGTGCTTGACCTCTTGAGATTTTAGACTTGAACCAAAGTCCTTCTGCGCTCACTCCTTGAGCTTGACAAGCCTCTAGATGGCTATCGATCAACACTTCATTTGAGTGTTGGCCTGGTGCGCTCCTTGCACAGGTCTTCATCCTTTGTCCCTTTCTCTCCTTGAAGGGATGGAAATGCCTTCTTGGCAGCCTCTTGCTCAAGCACTCCTTATTGAGCATGCAGGGTATTCAGCAACCCTATGAAGGTCCTCCTCCTTAGACACTTCTCTTTTATAGAAATCAAAGGAATTCTCTTTGTGCACACAGGCACTTTTTCAATGCCCTCCTGGCAGAGCCTCCCAGAATCCTCAATAATTTTGTCTTCTTCTCCTATGCACTATATGCACCTGCTCAATGCCCACTTGGTAGAGCTTCCCCAGAATCCTCAGTGATTATGGTTTCTCTTTGAACTCACAGTAGAGTTCTCATGTGCACTATGTGCACTTGCTCAATGCCCTCCTGGCAGATCTTTCCCAGAATTCCTCAGAATTTATGTCTTCTCTGAACTCATGATAGAGTTATTCTCCTCAATGCAACCCGTGCATTTGCTCAATGCCCTCCTAGCATAACTCTACAAAAATCCTCAGAGATTTTTTCTTCTTCTGTGCTTTCCTCTACACAGTCCTACCTCCAAGGTATTTACCAACCTTGAGGCTTCCTTCCTGAGCCTAAAACTTCGTCTAGTGTACCCTCCTAGCACGTCCTTGCCCAAATTCCATAGAATTCAGGAGTGCATCTAGGCACTAGCTTTCAGAGCCCACAGCGTTTTGTCACACCCCTTGGTATGAAGCCTCAAAGAACCCAACCTGAAATCAAAGAACTCAGCAGACAATGAATTATGTTTGTCCCTAAAAATGCACACCTATAACATACATCTACATCATATAATGAACACATGAAAACATTCACACAACACAGAATGACATGCAGAAAAAAATGTTGTTTGTATTAATGTAAAAATCCTCTATTTACAATGTGTTCTGAGTACGGACTGTAACAAAGTCTCGGCTCTTTCCTATCTTCTCTACTCACGCAGACTCTAACTCTCTAACCACTAACTCAAAATAAGATCCAAAGATCTTTTACATGAGGGGCTCTTCGAGCTCTTCCCTCCATCCTCACCTACTCTATTCAATTACATTGAATTTACAATTAAATGGTTGTCTAGCCGAGATCAGAGCTAGATTCAGCCTTACAACCATTAAAGGCTACCTACATCTAAAGCCAGCGTATAGGCACGGCTTTTTGGCTCTAACAGCCTTACAAATATTAAATGCCCTTGATTCAAATTCAAAATGTGAGAGGGATGGAACCTCTCTTCCTTGAATGCGTGATTTGAATGCACTGAGTGGATTGGCTGGTTGGCACATGGCTGGCTGGAGCGATGCTCCTGAATCATACTCCTTTGCTACGAAAAATTCATGAGCTCATGCTCATGAGCTTTCCACCCTGGCTGTTGAAATCCTCTTGGATCCCAAACAACTCTTTAGAGTTGTCTCCCTGCTCCATATCTCTGTTGTTCCTGCTACTGTTGCTTCCGTTGCTCTGCTGTTGTTGTCTCCCTTCTAGTCAGCTTCTCCTTGCTGGCAGTCTTTGTTGATTTCAACATCAGCCTTCTAATCTCATTGATCACCTCGTCTAGTTGTTGCAATGGTTGGCTCTGTTCATGCAGTCTCCTCTGCTGCAATTCCTCTCTGCAAATGGGCAGATCATCATGATCTCCCATGTCATCTTCTTCATATCTTGTGGCCTTGACTTGACACCCTGCTGCAAAATTTAGCTCTGCAGTCTCATTACTGAACTATTGTTCAGCTTCTCCCTGTGGCAGTTCTGTTGCTACCATTTCTATTGCTGGCATGTCTCCATCTTCCTCCAGCTTCTCCTCGGACTGGAATTTTCCTTCATCTGTTGTTGCATGCCTCGACATTACAGTCATCATCCGTTCAACTCCCTGGCTGAAATTCCTAAGCAATTCCTCGGAATGCTCCTCTTCTGAAATTTGCATGATTGTCTGCTTATGGCAGTCATCTTCTGGTTCTTGATTTTTCAACCAATCCTCCAGCTTCTCCAACTCCATCTCCCATGGAGTGAGCATATTATCTACATGCTCTTCTTTTTCTCCTTTTGTCAGCTTCAGTGTTGCAGTTATCTCCCCTTCAGCTTCCTGGCTGAAAATTTTGAGCCATTCTTTCGAATGCTCATTTTCCTCTGCTTGGGCAGCCTCTAACATCTGCTCCATTTCTTTGACAGTCATAGTTGGATGTATTTCTGTTGTTTCTCCCTCTGCAACACATATGCTAGCCTCATCTGGGCTATGTGGCAAGAATATCTGAATTCCCCCAATCATCAGAAGATTCCTCAGATCCTCCTTCTCTGTCAGCTGTCCTTGTTGATATGAACTTAGCTCTGAGCTCATCTTCTCTCCCTTGCCCTCCTGGCAGTATGGGAGTTCTCTATTGCCCTCTTAGCAATCTATGAGATCCTCGAATCCCATCTCATTGCCCTCTTGGTAATCTGAAATTTTCATGTTGTCCTCATGACAGTCTATGAGATCCCGCAGCGATCTCATCTCATTGCCCTCCTGGAAATATGAAATTCCCCTACTATCCTCTTGACAGTCTATGAGATCCCGCAGTGATCTCATCTCATTGCCCTCTTGGCAATTGGGAATTTCCTCTATGCTCTCCTGGCAGTCTCTGCACACATGCCAATCTATGAGATCTTTCAGTGATCTCAGTTCATCCTCATCATCACTGATATTTCTCCCAGCTTCTGGTTCACATACTTGAACCATCTCCTCTTTTGGTTTGTTGAGATTTTCAACATGCTTCAACCATCCCTTTAACAGCCTCTATTGTCTTTTGGCCACCAACTTCTAAACCAGCCATTTCACTTTCCTCCTCAGAGGCCATTCATACACCCAACATGACTTTTCATTCTTGTGCATCTGCAATGCCAGAATTTCCATCCTCTCCCTGATCTCGGCAAGTTCCTTATCCACCTCAGATTTGCTCGGCTGCTAGCGGTTCTTCTTCTCATCGCATGTGTGGCCTTCAGTAGCCATCTCCCTGCTGTCTGCCCTCTTGGAAAATTTTCTATGGTTACTCTGCAACTGAGAGCTTCCATCCTTTCCTCACAGTCCTCTTGACTGTCTTTTAACTACCGCACACCTGCAACAATCTTCAAAGAGTTCCAATACTCTGTCTCCTTATGCCTGTCTCTGCAAGCTGCCTCTGATACCAAATTGATGTGTACCGGAGTATTCTCTTTCCCTCCTCTGCTCTACCTCCTTCTGTCTACAGTATACAAATAGAAAGTGGCCCTGATACCACAACTGATGCAGGCCCCCAACCCTCGGGCCAAAGTCCGCACAGGATCACTCCTTCCTATCGGATCCATGGAATTGAAATGGTTCTTCGGCCTTACTTAAGACCTCACGAACCCGATCCACAGGTCCTTGTACAAAGACTCCACCTGTGTGAACATACACTAGGCATGATCTTTCGTCTCCTCACGGCCTCTGAATATGACCGCCTATCTTTTCCTGAAATGGAATTTCGGGTTTCGGGACTCCCTGAGTCCTGATGTTGAGAGCCTCTGCCTTCTCGATCCTTCGATCTCCGAAATGTCAAAATGTCAAAATGGCACTCAATGGAGATTAGCCCCCTGGGCCATACCTCAATCCATGTGACCGCTTTTCCTCATGACCATAGTCTTCTTCAGGGTTTTCAACATCAAGAGCCCGGTCTCTTAGTTATTGGGATTGTCGAAGTGTCGATCCCCGAAATTCCGAAATCCTGATCCCGGCTTTCTCCTCCAAAGATTCGTCTCCCTGGCTCATCGCGTTTCACGATTTCAGGACTTCCAACGTCAAAAAGTCTAGCCTCTGGTCCTCGGAACTTTCGAAGTTCCGAACCCCGAAATATCAATCCTAAGTATGATCCCAGCCCTACTCCTCTCTTATGTCTCATCTCGTGACTTCGGGGTTCTCATCCCCAAGAGTTTGGATTCCTTGTCCTCCAAGACTTCCGAAATTCCAAATCCCGATATTCTGAAATACCGAAATGGTTGGTCTACGGCTATTCCTCCAAACACTTTCGAAGTTTCACGTTTCGGGACTTCACGATTCTCACTGCACCAATTCCTTGACCCTTCAATCTCCCAGTATCCGGAATGTCGAAATACCGAATCCCGAAATGCCCAAACTCCACTCCTGCGAGAGATCAACGGCTCTGAGCCTCCCCTGGTCCAACAGCTCTGATCCTTTCAGGATTTCGTGGGTCAAGAATCTCGAACTCTTACCCTTTGCATGCCTGGTACCCGGAATTCTGAAATGCTGAAATTTCGGTGTATGTCCCTCTTGAACCAACAGCTACGATCCAATTGGATCAACGGCTCGCATCCTTTCAGGAATTTTCCCGAAACCTTGACCGCTTGCCACATGTCCTCCTGTTCGATGGTCATGATGCTTTCGGGACTTTGACGAGTCCTCTTCTCTACATACAAGGGTTAAAACTCATGCTCCTTTCCCCAGATCCGATGGTTATCGGCTATCTACACAAAATTTGACGACCCAGATCTGTTCCTTCCCTGTGCACTCTTCTGTTGTTGCCTAGACGTGAAACTCGACGATCCAGATCTCGCTTCTCCAGCTCCGATCCAATGGTAGTTGTAGCTCCCTCCTGAGCTAGTGCTTCTTCCTTCCCTTGGAAGATTTCCCAAGTTTCAAAGGCCTCAACCTTTACTTCCTCCACGAAGCATGTTCCTTGGCTCTCGCCTGCGTTCTAAGGACGATATCTCTCTTGAGCTTTGTCGACTCTTTCCCACCAAAGGGTGTCTCGACTTCTTCAATTCCTTGCAACTATGGATTTGTGCTCAAAGTCACTTTTTCCTCTTGAGCTTCTCTTCTCTGAAACCTTGAAAGGTTTCCATGACCTCTGTAATTCCTACAAGGTCTCTGCACACAACCAAGTGCTATCTATCCTGAGCTTCGAGACTTAGAATAAGTCCTCACTCTCGTTCACATTCTTGCGCTCGACCTCCTGAGCTTCTAGACTTGAACCAAAGTCCTTTTGCGCTCACTCCTTGAGCTTGACAAGCCTCCAGATGGCTATCGATCAACACTTCATTCGAGTGTTGGCCTTGTGCGCTCCTTGCACAGGTCTTCATCCTCTGTCCCTTTCTCTCCTTGAAGGGATGGAAATGCCTTCTTGGCAGCCTCTTGCTCAAGCACTCCTTGTTGAGCCTGCAAGGTATTCAGCAACCCTGTGAAGGCCCTCCTCCTTGGACACTTCTCTGTTCCAGAACTCAAAGGAATTCTCTTTCTACACACAGGCACCTGTTTAATTCCCTTCTGGTAGAGCCTCCTAGAATCCTCATTGATTATGTCTTCTTCTCCTGTGCATTATATGCACCTACTCAATGCCCCCTTGGCAGAGCTTCCCCAGAATCCTCAATGATTCTGGTTTCTCTTTGAACTCACAGTAGAGTTCTCATGTGCACTTTGTGCACTTGCTCAATGCCCTCCTGGCAGAGCTTTCCCAGAATTCCTCTAAATTTTTGTCTTCTCTGAACTCAAGATAGAGTTCTTCTCCTCAATGCAACTCGTGCATCTGCTCAAAGCTCTCCTAGCAGAACTCTACATAACTCCTCATAGATTATGTCTTCTTCTGTTCTTTCCTCTGCACAGTCCTACCTCCAAGATATTTAGCTACCTTGAGGCTTCCTTCCTTAGCCTAAAACTTCGGCTGGTGTACCCTCCTGGCACGTCCTTGCCCAAATTCCGCAGAATTCAGGAGTGCATCTAGGCACTGGCTTTCAGAACCCGCAGCGTTCTGTCACACCACTTGGTATGAAGCCTCAAAGAACCCAATCTGAAATCAAATAACTCAGCAGACAATGAATTTTGTCTGTCCCTGCAAACGCACACCTACAACATACATCTACAACATATAATGAACACATGAAAACATTCACACAACACAGAATGACATGCAGGAAAAACTGTTGATTGTATTAATGTAAAAAGCCTCTGTTTACAATGTGTTCTGAGCGCGAACTGTAACAAACTCTTGGCTCTTTCTTATCTGCTATACTCACGCAGACTCTAACTCTCTAACCACTAACTCAAAATAAGATCCAAAGATCTTTTACATGAGGGGCTCTTCGAGCTCTTCCCTCCATCCTCACCTACTCTATTCAATTACATTGAATTTACAATTAAATGGTTGTCTAGCCGAGATTGGAGCTAGATTCAGCCTTACAACCATTAAAGGCTACCTACATCTAAAGCATGTGTATAGGCACGGCTTTTTGGCTCTAACATCCTTACAAATATTAAATTCCCTTGATTCAAATTCAAAATGTGAGAGGGATGGCGCCTCTCTTCCTTGAATGCGCTGAGTGGGCTAGCTGGCTGGAGCGATGCTCCTACATCATTCTCAAAAAAGACTCTACAAAAAAAACCAATATGTTCATAGTCTAGTCATTATGTTCCATGATTTCTTTGGTTTTTTATCTATCTTCTTCTTCCTATGTTGCATAAAGTTCTTCAAAGTGTTGCCTAGCTACTTCTTTCACTTATGTGAAATCTTATATCTTCTACCCTCTTTCTAAGTACATTATTTTAATTATATTCCTATATACCTGTGCTTTAGTGTTCTTGTGAAAGAAAGAAGTGTTTTTATCTCCCTCTTTCTCCCAAGTATCCTCTACAAGAGGCAGAACTTCCTCCTTTAGAAGCTAGAGAGGGTTAAATATAAAAGGAATGGGCCTAGAATTTTCTAAGGGTTCAAAGGTTAGAGCAATCATAAATTAAGTCCTATATTCTTTGTCTCATGGGGTCATGAACTATATTACCTCCCTTTTTCTCTGAGTTTATTAAAACAGTGTTGAAATCCTCAACCACAATGCTAGAGTTTGAACCATACTTTTTTCCATGCATCTAGAGTTGAAATCCTCAACCACAATTCTCATAATTTTGCATATAGGAATAAAAATAGATGTATCGCATAAGGGGCCTTTTGACAATCTATATATTTGAATCTTCTGAATAGAGATTAACCAAGGCAATGATAATTATGTATGAAAACTAAACTTTGATTTTCTAGGCACTAAATTTAATATCTATGATGAACCACATGCATACTTATTTGGTGCAAGATTACTTAAACATCAGATATCTTACCCATTATGTGATGTAAACATGATCACAACTCCTCTTGAAGCAGTTTCTGAAATTACAGAATCCCTAAGCAGTTCAGGTGGGTTATGAATTGAAGGTGCATTTCCTGGAGGTAGTCAAAGAGGTGGATCTGCAAGGGTAGCTAGTCATGACCAGATAATGGAAGGTGGATCTGTTGGGGTAGCTAGTCATGACCAGATAATGGAAGATGGATCCCAAGGATTAATTTCTTCTTTTGACCTTTTTATGGAAGATGGGAAATGCTCATCATAGAATAAATCAAATCTTTTATTGAATGGTTGCAATGGCTCAGTTTGTTTATGTCATTCATTCTCTCATCATTGCAACCAAACAACTCCAAAAGTTTGATTGTGTTAATGAGGATAAAATTATGCCACTCTATCTCCTCCCAAGGACATCAGGAAAGAGTGCAATCATATTTATGGAGACAATTAATCACATCAGCCCCCTCTTTTGTTGTTAGGAAGCATGCCACTAGATTTTTATTAGCACTAAACAAAAGCAGTTGAAGGTGCCAAATCCAGGTTACTTGACTGTCTCTTTTTTTTCACTTAACATATATGACATCTACTACAATAGTACCTTCAAATTCGATCAAAATGAGAAACACGAAAAGGACAAATCGATATCACCCTCCCGAAGTTCTAGAAACTCTAGATAAGCTAGCTATCTTTCAAGAGAAACTGACTATTGCATGTCTAAAGGTGTGGGATTCCTTTCTTGCAGAGTTTACATTTCACTATCCATATTTATGTCTATTGTGAAAACTGCATGTATCCACTTTTCCAAATGTACTCCCTGGCACAGAAGAAAACAACTACAACTCAGTTCAGTTGATGTGTATGATAGAGCATTCTCATTATAGATCATTTGAATATCATTCCACAAATTTTTTCTCTCCCAATAGTAGATCGGGCCTAGGTCACATATCCTCCTTTACTATGTTTTCATAAATGAGGTCTATTAGGCACTTCATAATCCTTTAGAAAAAGTAGTGGATAGAAAATCTATTCTTGGTAAGATAATTGACATGAAATCCCATTATAGAATTGTGTGAAAATTTTTAATGAGACAAAGAGTTCATTTAATTAGAGAAGGGTTTGTTACCAAATATGATAAGCATGGAGCCTTCAATTATCAACTATGGGTGTCTTATGCATCTCTATGCCAAAGGTGATAGGATTCTAAAGCAATGGAGATGAGTAAGGGAATGGAGGCTTATGGTATAAAACACAACACAAAGATGTATTCAATGTAGATTAATGGATATGTGCAATCAAATGATCATGCAAATGCCTTTGCCATTTTATTTTAAAAGAGATGATGAGAGAAGGTTTCAAGACTAATTTTGTAGCTTATAACATTATTTCAAATGCATTTTGTAAACTTGGTAACATAGACCATGCCATTAGAACTCTTGATCAAGACCATCACCATGAACTTTACCACCATAATTTATGGATTTGCAAAATTTGGAGATATGAGTAGAACTTTAGAAATGGTAGAACTTCCTTGTGGCTAATGATATTGCAAGGATTCTCTGAACATTTATAAATAGGTTATGATATTTAGTATCATTTTGTATCTTGTCACGAATGTTTATGCAATATCTATAGTACGATTAAAGAATTCTAAGTATAGCCATATATGGTTTTTGGTATTTATTATTAATCTGTTTTATGCAAAGAATGTCTTTCATGCTTGAATATATCTCCACCTCACCTACAATTTTCATGAATGAGTTTCAAATTATTGGATTCATTAGCCAAATGCCTAGCATGTATTCTATAATATCATTAATGTCTAAAGACCTCCATACATCTTCTATGTTTGTGATACTTGTGTTAATCTTTAAATAGTAGTGACTTCCATTCTCATTACCATTTGAAGTTATCTATCCTTCTTTAATATTCCTCTGCATATTTCATTTTATCATTTTATGTTTCAACCATTTATAAACAAATTATAATATTTACTATCATTTTGTATATTTTCATGAATGACACTCTCTGCACATTTGTAAACAAGCTAGGATATTTGTTATCATTTTTTATTTTGTCATGAATGTTTCTGCAATATCTGTAATATGATTAAAGAATTCTAAGTATAGCCATATATGGTTTCTGATATTTATTATCAATCTACTTTGTGCAAAGAATAACTTTCATGCTTGAATATATATCGGATATCCATCTCACCTACAGGTTTTCTGAATGAGTTTTGTTATCCCCAACTCCTAGGGATAACTAAGGAGATAATGTATCGAGGCCCTCAGGTTGCAGACATGGAGTACCGAGAGACAACTTGACCAACAGTGTCCACTTGCACAGATAGAGATCTTCTTCACCACCATAGTTCCAAGTTCATCGTGAGGGTATCCACCACATCAGTTGGCTTCCAGAAGACATTGGGTCTTGCTCTATGAGGTACAAGTCAGGTATTATGGTGAGTGTTATTTCAATATTTGAGGAATTTGAGTTTGTTGTATCTTAAATTGTTTTTTATTATGTAGTGTTTGCTTGGAAATTATGTTTTTTCCCTTGTTTCACTTTGGTGGTTGACATTGCGCCCTAGTAAGTGGGTCACCCTTAGGGATAGGCGTGCTACTAGGAGGTCCTCTTGACGAGTCATCGTGCCATTACCGTCCATAATTTTCACTTTCCGTACTTCATCCCCTCATCTCCTTACCTTTTTGGATTGTTGGGTGTACTGACCCAAGAAGTGATTGTTCCTCATTTCATGGGAAGAAGGGAATGAAGGCCCAGAGGGAAGGTAGCTAGAAAAAGATAAAATCATATTATGAACCTTCCAGATGCTCTCCCAAAGAGGTATTGAGAGCAATGAAATGCTTCTCCTGGGAAATCAAAGACCTTCAAAAGAAAACACATAATTATGAATGTCCCACTTGTTGAGGGGTTTACACAAGGTGCGTTACAAGATAGACTATACCCCCATGGCACCATGTGTACTTCTCCCTTCAAGTGACACTTTGGTGCTACCCCCCAAGCTAATTGATTCATCATAGGGAGTACCAAGTGTTTGGACCTTAATAAATTAATGACAATAAATGGTCTTGGAAAAAGGTTGCATTGAAAATGAAGGTGCGACACACCCTCTACAAAAGCACCCATAAATGAGACACTACAACCCCTTGTATTTCATGAACCCCATGCCCAAAAGTCTTTCCCTTATCCATGTCATTCCATTCACATGACCTATAGAGGGGTCCACTTTGGAAACACTCCTAAACTTGAGGTATGATTCACCAAATAGGTCGCTTTGTCGACCCTCCCATACCTAAACTTAGCAAATTACATAGGATATTTTAGAACTTGTTTATTTTGATGAGGTAGTTTTTTGTATACATGCTCAGATATATATTTTATTGATTTGGTTTACTCATCATGATGCATTTTAATTGAGATCCTTGGAGGGCGTATTCATTGTCTTTGCAGGACCTTGTTTGGTGGACATATTTGGAAGAACAAGCCTAGCTTGGGCTTCCTTGGGGCTTGAAGCCCACAAGTTGGATACTAGGGCCCACACACCAGATGATGGTGACATGCCTTTGGAGGCCTAAGAGACACCTTGGAGGATCTCACCTATCCCCTACAATCCAAACAACTTGCCTTTAGAGGCCAAAACGTCACCTTTGAGGGCTTGACATCACCTTAGGGCTAGGGTTTGGTGGTGATTGAAGACACTTGGAACATTTTGAAGGAGGGATCTCTTGGATCATGGAGGAGAGGCTTGGATTGAAGAAACTTGGCCTTTGGAGGCCTAGCGCACTCATATCCAACTCAACGAATTGACCTAAAGTTCCAAAACGTTGCCCCAAGAGGTTGACGTCGTGTTTCTAAGGCTTATCTTATGTGCAAATTATGATTTAAAAAATGTTATTTTGGCAAAGGGGTAAGAAAACATAGCTTTATAAAGAGCCCTACATTATACATCAACCAGTTAGAGCCATCGTCTATAACATGTGAAAAATTCAACTCAATGATGAATCCTACGAAGGAAAACCCTTTAGAATATATGGATCCTAATAAATGGCATCAAAAATTAATCCCAAGAAGTTTATATCCACTTACGAAAATTGTTCAGTGATGTACATAAGCCATTAAGGCTAGAGACTAGTGAGTGATTTAGATTATAGTCTTCTCCCTTCTTAGCCCATATAGGACCGTGTTTCAAAATCATATCCGAGGTTTCCTTATCCACACAAAAGGATGTGATAGGATATTTCTTGGAAAGCAGGTGAAAACTATGAATTTTTTTAAAAAAAACCTACAGAAGGCGTGGCAATAGCGACGTAAGTTTGTCGCAAGTATGGCATCTGCGTCGCAAGCTATTGATGGGTGTTTTTATTCTGCCATGCTTTTTCGTCGCTATTGCCACGCTTTTTCATCTCTACTTGCCACTCTTTTTCGTCGCAAGTATGGCATCTACGTCGCAAGCCATTGGTGGGTTTTTTTACTCTGCAATGCTTTTTCGTCACTATTGTGACGATTTTTCATCTCTACTTTCCACGCTTTTTCGTCGCAAGTATGGCATCTATGTCGCAAGCCATTTGGGGGGTTTTACTCTGGCATGCTTTTTCTTCGTTATTGCCACGAATTTTTCTTCGCAAGAAGGTATACCTCTCTTTAGGATGATGACACGTGGCAGTATGATTTCGTCGATGTTTCCACGAATAACGAATGCATGGATATAGTGACAAAAAAAGTTCCACGGAAAATATCGTTTACTTTCGTGGAAAGTGCAATGGATATGTGTGGAAATAGCAACGAAAAACCATGGAAAATTTGGTCATATGTAGTAGTAACACAACAACAGAGAACAGAAGAAACAACTTTGGAAAAGAAGAGATGTGTGGGGAGAGCCCACGATTAAACAAAGCAGATACAGGGAAATTCACGATGGGTTATGAGAAAAAATATCTAAGAGAGATTAAATGTATGTATTCTCTTTGTTCTTGTAACGTCCCATCTGTTACGACAACAATCGAAACACAACAGGAAATTTTGTTTTTGTTGCGTTGGTAATTACATCATCGTTAAAAGCAACTTCCTTGACACATCATCATATATACATATGAACAACATAAACACATCATCAATCATTCACGACATAAATCCGACGCATCATTACAATGAAAAGCGATACACAATCGACGCATTAACACAATTAAATAGCGGCCCATAAACCAATGTGTAAGAGAATTAAATCCTAAAATCAATCATAAGGACACATTAAAGCGCGCAATGAAAAAAAAAATTATTGTATTTCCAGGCGCAAGGGAAACATCTATTTTACTCTAGACGCGTGCTTAACCCAACAAGGAAATCAACAATGAAACTCCAATTATTCCACGATGCACATGTCATTCCATTACCAGATAACATAATCAATCGCCAATCGTTGCGCAAGAGTAAAACCATCAATTATTTCATGGCACAACAAGTTATCTACTCGACAATCGATCTTAATTACGTACTCATCAAATCAACATTTATTTATCGACGCATTAATTTACCTGCATTAACTCAAGGGCACATTCAACTTTACACACAAAATACTAGATGATTAACTCCACATACAGAATGAGAATCCACAAGAGCTAGAGCGTGGTAGTGAACTAATTACATAGTCGATCAACATTAAGTTAAGGTGCAAGAACATAATAATTCTAAATCAAGCACACATCCACATCATTCTACGGTCGCAAGTAAAACCACCTTATCATTCCTCAATCAAAATTAATCATTGCGCAAGGTTAATTAAGTTTTGATTCAATCCAACAACATTGATAATTAGGGGCACAAGAACCTCTGGATATTACCCATCAACATGGACAAATTAAAGGCGTTTAGAAAAGAAGTTAGATAAACATAAGGACAACCTTCATAACGCAGGCAATCCTAAGACCTAACAACCACTCCTTAAACTGATTATTAAACTGAGTGGGTAGATGATTCTTGGGAGGTATTACAGGTGGATGGTGGATGGTTCTGGAAGGTGGCATGGAACCAAGGGTTAAACCCTCTGAGCTAGCCAGGAAGTCGCTGGCACCTTGAAAAAGGGTCTAAGCGTTGACACAAGGCGAGGAATTTGTTGGGCCAACACGAAAAGCAGAGTTATCAACCCCAAAACGCGGAGAACTGAAAGGCCTGCTCGCTGCGTGTACGACTGCGTAAAAGATTGAAACCCCAATAAAATCAATGCACCAATGATTCACCGAACATTACACTAACTTGCAAGGTCGATCCAATGATAAGGAGAGGATATTTCGGTTCGCATCAGATCCCTTGATATACAGAAATCAATCCCTTGAGTTCAAAAAATTTCTATGGTGCCATTCAGGCATAAACGAAATAGAAGTAAGACAATAATTATTCACGTAGCAACCAAAATTTAATTCTAAAAGTCAGTCGATCTGGGGATAAACCTTAGTCTGGTGTTTTTAGGTTCCTTGAATAAGGCAGACCTTCAAGATATTTAGATCCAGGCTGATTGAATGTCTCCAGCAAACCTAACAACGGGTGTTCTACAGGAAACTAAATTAAGTCAAGATTCAAAAAGCAGAAACATAGTGAATGTTTTTCCAATTCCTGCACCACCTGTTAGAAACAAGTGCCCTGGTTTGTTTGGTTCATGATTTTTCTTTGTTAATATGTATTTCACAATTGTAGCTTGTTCTTGGTTTAATTGTCTCCTAATATTAAAAAAATTTGAATTCTCTGATATATATGTGGTTTATTTGCAATGTGATAAGTTCGATTGACATCTATTCTCATATTTCTTGTGCTTTGAAAGTGTTGCAAGTCATTTTGAAAGTCATATTGCTCATAGTTGTTGGCTACATTTGAATACAAATGTTTCACGAGTTCTTCTTTTTCGTCAGTTATTTTTATGTTGAATAGTTGTTCTTCTTTATTTTCAATTTCCTTTGTTGCATGTTCAAGGTCACCCCATGTCAAAATTGGTTCATGTGTAAACTTTTGTTCGCTTTTCTTTATGATTTCTATTAGTGAATTGTAAGCATGCTCCCATGTAGAGTATAGTTCCTTGAAAATGTTTTCATTTACTCAATATGGAACATGTAGCATCAGTTTTCTCGATAGTCATTGTCAATTTATTTATGCTTGTTGTATTTCACATACCTAATAACATATGGCTTGCACTGTTTCAACGTTTTTTTTTTTTCCTTTTGTGTATAACTTGATGCAAATTATGCTAAACATATGTCATTTATAGCTTCAGGACGACATATGTAGTAATCAATTATTGAAGAACACATTATGTCTTCAGAATCATATGTCTCACATTGCAACTCTTTTTGTTTTTTAAGGATAAATACATGTGCTTTATTGGTGAGGTGTTTATGAATATACATTTTCTTGAGCTAGTGTTTAGCAGTAGAGGAAGGATAATGTGAAAAACTTCTTGTGTATACATTTGTTGCATATTTACTAGAGCCTTTCCAAGTCTACTAATTTTTTTCATGCTATCGATATTTGATTTTTCATTATGTTCTCGTATGTGTTTAAATGTCAATGTCATTGTTTTATCAAAAAAATTTCATGTAGGAGCTACAATATCTTGTTTTTGCATATGAATCAACTATGAATTGAGAATGTGTAATTGTATTCTATATTTTTGGAATATGTCGTGCAAAACTATTCATCCATATGTTTGATGGTCTTCTTTGGAACAACACAGTTGTCTAATTTAAGCTACATTGAATTGTGTGGATGGGTTCATCATGTGTTAAACCTAAATTATTTAAAAATCTATTAAATGTATGTCTTGTCATATTTAGAATTTTCTATTGTTTCAAATATCAATTTTGCATTTTCTCTTTTTTTATCATTATCATATTCCAAAAGTTTGAGTATTCTCATTGTCTTCATTGGGGGATATGGAAAATTAAATCTACAATGCACATTTTTCCTTTTTCTGCAAGTTTTTGTATGAAGATGATATTGGAGCATCTTTAAATCATCTCCAATTTCTATCGAATCACATGACAAGTATTTATGGACAAAGTTTTCAATTTATGTGTCTATATTTTTCTCGTAGATCAGTGCATCCTTTATCCATAGTAATCCATGGTCATGTTCGCTTCCTCTATTTTGAAACTCAGTAACAAAAAATTAGTCTTGAATGTTTCCATAGTACTTATCATCATGAAATATTAAATTTCATAGTGCAAATATTGTATTTATATGGTAATGAGCACAAGTTACAGGATCATTCCTAATCAACGACTCAATCTCATTGTTTTCTATTTCATGTTCAATTATTTTTTTGTTCGATTTGTTACTTGTTTTAGTCCATAATCAATGGTTCCCAATGATTTTCCGCACTACAGAAAGAAATGAAGAATGTTGATGATCCTAGTTGTCGTATCATTGCATATGTCTTCTTCTGTGTATGTCGTTGATAGTCTAGTGATGTAGGAATTGCTTTGAGATCCATGTATCCAATTTTTTATTTCAAAATGTGATCCAAGTTTGCCTTTGACTTAATGTCTATTGCTATCAGTTTTCTTCTTTTCAATTTCCCTTTTCTTATTCTAATCCATATGCTACTAAACACTTGATTTAGGATAATGCATACTGCATTGTAGAATAGATTTGTTGTATGATAGGAAAAGTCATGTTCATTGTGTAATACTTCCCACTTGGAAATTTTTTGATATGAAATTTTTTTAGTTATGTCATTTGGTCATTTTTCACCATAAAACTGTGAGGGAAAGCTCATTTCTTATAAGTATTTATCTTGGAAAATTTTCAATGGAACATAGCCTTCTCTAGGAGCAATGTTTATTTAATTATTGTGAAGATCAAAGATGTATGAATCGGTGAATGCATGTACTAGTGTTTTAGTAATTGGTTTTTCATTGTTTTTCTCATCAAATTCTTCATTTTCAATATCTATTTCATCTTCATATGCTTCTTTGTTTTTTATTAATACTTTCTCCCATTTATCAATTATTCTTACTTTTTTCCAATTTTAAAGTGTTGTTTTACACTGTTGTTTTAAATCTTTCATGACCATGTGGGCACAAATGTGCCCAATAGAATAATCATTTTTTAATCTAAGACTCTTTTTTATTGCTACTACAATTGTGTCAGTTTCATTTATGTCACAAGGCAAAGCATGCTAAATTCTAGAAATGTTTGTCAAGACATTGATAACTCCACCAATTAGTCCTAATTGTGGTTTTCTATATCTTTGTCCAAGTTCTCTTATTTGTAAGAAAAGTAGTTGCAATGCTATTAATATTTCTTCTAACTCATCCAATTTTTTCATGATTTCTATGCATTTATTTCATCTAAAAAAATTTGGCACAACAAACTTAGGGTCTACATCATTTTATAATGCCTTTTTGCAAAGTTTGCAAATGTAACTATTATTAGCATCATCTATCGATAATTGTTGTGACTTTTCTTCTATTTTCTTATCAAAATGTGCTTGTTTGTATTCTTGTCTAATCAGTATAACATATTTTCGAAATAAAGTTTGCTCGCACATCTGTGATTTGTGTATGGAATTATTTTTCTACAATTGTTAGTGATTCCTTGTTTTTGTGCCTCTCTTGTTGAAAGCATTTTCTCTTTCTTGAAATAATATTTTTTTCTTTTTTTTCCACATTTTACAATAGTTTTCCAACAGTAGTAGAGTTTGTTCTTTGAATATTTCCTTTCGTTTATGCTAATCTATTACTATGGCTACTTATGTTTTCATTTAGTGTGTTTTGTTATTGTTACTGCAAAGATTTATTTCTAGGCTTATTTTTCACATTACATAACTATTTAATGTAACAAAGAAAAATCATCCGCCTCATTTATGATATTATCTTGTTTGTTTTGATCTGTCTTTTAACTATTTAGTGCAAAAAGTGATTCCATACTTCTGTTTATTTTATTTTGAATTTTCCATGTGCAAGTTAATATAAACCAACTTTGATGGTTTAATTAAAAAAACAAAAAATTATCACTTCATAATCACATGCAATTGCATGTGCTATTTCAGATTAGCTCTTCATTAATTGCATGTTATTTTTAAGATTAGCTATTAATGAAAATGCATTTGCTTTTCATATTAGCTCTTCATTAATTGCATGTTATTTTTAATATTAGCTATTAATGAAAATGCATTTGCTTTTCAGATTAGCTCTTCATTAATTGCATGTTATTTTTAAGATTAGTTATTCATTAATAGTATATAGAAAATAGTACATATTTTTTCATTAAGGTTGAGTTCTATATGAGTCGGTATGTGACTAAAATTACAAGCATAGTTGTCTATTAATAAAAGTTTAGAGTCAAAATTTAAAATTTAACAATAGAAAGAAATAATAAAAATTTGATAAAAATTAAATGACTATAATAGTAATTAGTTTATTTGATTTTCTAATAAATATTAAAATATTATATATCAATCAAATTTTAATTTTGGACTTAGACAACTACTATTAACAAGTGTGGCATGGCAGTATAGTCCATGCCCGGTTGGAATGGGAGTAAATGCACAGGGATGGAGGAATAAGTAGCGGAGAAAAATGGAAACTACAACGGGCAGCATGAAGTATAGGTGGTATCCATGCAGAAAAATGACATGTGGCTCCTAGAGCAATTCTGGCATTGAATCCATTTAGTTTTTGAAATTATTTGTTTTTATTTTTACCAGTAGTACACGACAGAGTCTAGCTTTGCCATGTTCGAAATTTCCGTTCATACCTTGCATGTTTTATCTCTTCAATGTATTTATGAAATTCATTCATACTCCTCGATAAGTTTTTCCTGTGGCGTGTATAGTTCAAATGTGGGACTAAGAGAATATCCGTAGTAATGACTTGAAGCAATACAAAACCATAGAAAATGTTTTTTCTTTTTTTTTGAAATAGAAGTTCCTGGAAAATAGGACCAGGAATCACACACATTAAACATTCAAATTAAATAAACACAATCTCTTGACATTCAGCATAGTTGAAGATAAAAATTTATGAGCACATAAAAAAAAAAAAGAACATGGTCAACATGCATAAAGAGAACTAATTTTGCATTTCGAAAAAAATAGTTTTCTTTGAAATATATCAAAAAATAATATTGTTTGTTACATATTCCTAGAAATTTAAATGTGTTTGTCATATAGACTGGGATTGGGGCTCCCATGGACCATAAAATAAATAAGTACAAGAAAATGGACTGTAGAAAGAAGAAGTGGGCGACGGTAGAGAGCAAGACCTGAAAAGAAGAAATTGGAAGTTATCAGTCTTTGGTTAGACATTTCTATTTAAAGAGGTGGGATAATTGAATTGATAAACAAAGCAGGATGTGATCAGTATAGACTTACACTGATGGTATATATCTCCCCTTTTGCTATTTTCTTGTTTATGCCTTTGTATTGTTGTCGTCGACGGCTACTGGAATCGTGCCAACCACTTGTTGCCCTTCGTCGATGAGCTTGTTGATTATCCTTTGGAGCCATTCTTCAATGTAGCCTCTCATGGGGGCCGCGTTGATCTCATCCCATATTTTTATGTTGAAAAGATCATTTTCTAATTTCCTTAGATTGATAGAAAGATTAAGTAGAGCCTGATCAATTTCTTCATTTTGTACCGAATAGTCCACTAGCCAATTGTCCACGTTATCTTCACCATATTCAAGGATGTTATAAGACTTTTCTAAAGACAACCCCTTAAAAATATCAAATTGTTCATCAAAGGCTTGCTTGGTTAGGGGCAAGGAGTTGACAATTAAGTTGGGGTCTTGGACCTCGTTGGTACTTCTGGCTAAGTCTATTTCGGTCAGCTTTTTGAATAATTCTTCTTTCTTTGATATGGCTTGTTCACATGATTGGACAATGAGATGCAGGTTCTTCACTTTCTCTTTCCAACATGCATTTAATTGAGTGATTTGGTTTGGGGAGGGGGGGTCTTCTTTTCTTCTTCTCATATATGTCATGTTGCTGACATGGACGCCAAAAGGGATGACCGTCTCTATATAGAAATGTTCTTCATTTTTTAAATCTGCCTGCAAATGTTCATGCAAAGCATGTGCCCTCATTCTAAGGGAAGCCATACTTTGTGATGTTTCTCGGGCCTGAGTAATCAGCTCCATTATTTTCTTGATATTCTTCTCCACATAACCTCTACACGATGCGAGGAGGTTGGAGGATCCTTTTAACTTGGTTGCAGGGGTGGTAGGCATAGTTATTGCTAAAGGACTAGCAAGCAATGGGATAGGAATCAAAGCTTCCTCCAATTCCTTGAGTCGGTCCTTCAGTCTTGCATTCTCGACATCAATGCCTCCAATGGAATCATCAAGAGCATATTTGGTTGCTTAGTGAAGTCGGGAGATTTGGGACGGTCGCATGTTCCTAAGGTTAATCTCTGAATGATATTTCTCTTTCTTATTTCTTACATCTCTCTTTTCAATAATTAAATTTTTAGACTCGCTGTCAAAAACAACACTCTGGAATACGAAGGATTCATCTTCGTCAAAAATTTCGGTCTCAGCTATTTCCATTGGGGGACTATGGTGGATCGTGTTCCGGGTTTATCAATGTTGCGGAATACGCTATCTAGGTCAGTCTCAAGTTCCATGTCTTCACTTTCAATTTTGGGCTCTTTTGTTTGCCCTACAACATTTTTTCTCTTCTTCCTGATGGGAAGCTTGTGAGAACTATCAATTTTACCGCAAGGAGGCTTCTTATCTCATCCTCTATTTGAGGAATTCTGGGTTTCTAACTTACCAGGGTGGTTCGTTGGAGCGATGCTCCAGGATGTCATACTCTTGGGAGTGGTAGTCGGGGATTGAACACTCTTCTCATCGGGGCATTTTCCCTATTGTTTGTACAATCCAGTGGTGCTTTGTAATGCCTCTAGGTCGCCAGCGTCAGAAACATGAGTGTTGTCGTCATTGTCTTTATCTTCATTCAGGAATTTCTGGATAAAAGAATTGTTGAATCCAACTGCTAGTAAATTTTCTAAAAAAATCTCATTAGGGTCGAACCCTCTTAGCCTTTCAAAATATATTAGGTTCAAGTTGTTGAAATGGCCTGCAAATTCGTCAATTTTGTTGACGTTCCTGAACACGAAATCCACGACTTTCCAAGGCAGAGGAATGAACTGTTTTTTTCTCTTCTCATGGAATAAATGCAACCAGTAGTTGTATTGCCTTGTTATTTTTGTACCAAACATTATGTATGTAATGTGACATGGAAGGAAAGCAGGATTTTCCTTGGAGCCAAAAATCATTATCACACTGTAATTCTCTATTTGTTCAAGTGTCCCCTTCCTGTACAAAAACTTGGTTGCGTGGTCAGACATGCGGGGAGCATCCTTTCCTAACAATAAATCTTTGAAAACTGAGACAAAGTCATCAAAAACCTCATAAAAACAATGGGAGGCCTTGTTCCTCCACAAGGCCTGGTACCAGAAGGTTACTGGGTCAAATTCACAGTTTACCTTCTTGGACACAAACAATTTTGTAAACAGACAGCAATGCACTATCATGAAAACCAAGTAGGATGACATAAAAAATTTCTTCTCCTCTTTGAATCGTGACAATTCGGAATAGATTTCAATGGAAATTAGCTTCCCCAAATCAAAAATGGCTTGTTCCTTGACTGTGAAATACAAAATATAAAGAATCATGCAGGAAATACTTGTTGTGGATTCTTGTCTCATTATTCATGTAAACATCTAGGCAATTTCCCGAAATGGATTTCTAAATGAACTAACCTGCAAAATTGTGATATATTCAGGAACTGTCATTGGGTCTTCCAGGAACTTGGGCAAGAGGTCCAACCCGTTGTCATGATTTTTTAGGAACTACTTGCAGTTTTCTCCTCTGAAGGTCAATGTTGGCTCCGACAATCTTAACATCTTGCGGAAGACCTAAGGTGACAAAGAAACAGGAGAGTGGTCCCGCAGTGGAATAATTCTTTGGCCTGAAATGTATCTCTCTGTGCACCAAGAGACCACCTCCTTACAGTCAAAAACTTTAGGGACACATCCTGCACGAGCAATTCCATAGGTCCAAATTACTTCGTTCTGGGTGGAAGGGGATGAGTAGTAAGAGTATGCCCTGGACCACTTGAAGTTCTGGTCCTCACACCCGAAGATGTTCATTGTATCTCCATGGAACTATTGTCGAGTTGGTGCCATAAGTTTACGAGAACATCTATTTGCTCCAAATGATGCTTGAAATGAACAGTTGGAGGGGATAATATAACCCTCTGCAAATCTTGGTCCAATACGTGTGAATGGGAGATATCCTTGAGCCTTTCACTCATTAATGACAATATCTATGGTTGTTTCATAATGAGTTGTTAGAATTAAAGCTTAGTAATTTCATACTTAGAAGTACGAAGGTGGTGGGTACAACGAAGAGCAATTAAGGATTGGAGTTTTTGTGAACCCGCCAATCTGACGACCCGTGAAAGACATTCCATGATGTTTGAAATGAACACTCGGAAGGGATAATATAACCCTCTGCAAATCTTGGTTTAATGTGTATTAATGGGAGATATCCTCAAGCCTTTCTCTCATTATTGACAATCTTTACGGTTCCTGCATGATGAGTTGTCAGCATTAAAGCTTACTAATTGCATATTTAGAAACAAATGTGAAGGTGGTGGGGACAGGAAGAGAAATTAAGGAATGGATAAGTATCAAAAGCGGTCGAACAAGATTCAAAATAGGGTTACAAGGGATACTCAGAAGAGGTGAGGGCCTGACGGCCAAATTGTATGTCTCTAAAATTTTGAGTGCAAAACACGTAAAATGGAAGAGAGCATGATGGGGCAATCCAGTGGTCAGTTTCTATATCGTGGAATTATGGGCGTTGTTTGCAAGTCACGGAACAATGGAAGTGCAATCTTGAGCCCGCCTGTCTGGAAACCCGCAATCGAAAAAGTGGCTAAGTATGGAATAGATAAACGGTCGGTCGGACTCATTTTCGCTAATATATTGAAATTTGTAATAGATATCCCATTACCTGGCAAGATCTTTTCTGCATGTTTCTGGACAAGTTGTGTAGGGATAGTCAGTGTGACCGTCTCCTTGAGGATTTTACTCATTAATGACAATATTTATGGTTGTTGCATGGTGATTTGTTAGCATTAAACCTCAGTTATTGCATACTTGGAAAGAAGTGAGAAGGTGGCGGGCACAGGAAACGTCGATTAGGAATTAGAGATTTCGTGAACCCGCCAACCCGACGATCCGTGAAAGAGATTCCAAGAAATGGCCAAGTATGAAAAGAGGACGGACGAGCTTCAAAATAGGGCGACAAGGGTTCCCTAGGAGATGTGAGGCCCTGACGGTCAAATTGTATGTCTCAAAACTTTTGAGTGCAAAATGTGTAACACTGAAGAGGGGATGATGTGGGAGTTTGGCAGTCAATTTGTATATCGCAGAAGTCTGGGTGATGTTTGTAGGTCATGGAACAATGGACGTGAAATCCAGAGCCCGCCTTCCTGGGAATCCGCGATAAAAAAGTGGCTAGGTATGGAATGGGGAAGCGGTCAGTCGGAGTCGTGATATAAAAGCATGAGTGCAAATGTGAACCCGTGAGTCCGCCAACCCGCACAATTAGACATTTTCGAAAAAAACGACTAAGTAACCATAAATAGAAATTAAAGGGAAAAAAGAAACGAGAATTTGGTTAAGTATAGAAGAGGGAAAAGAAGGGCTAATATATTTAAATTTGTAATAGATATCGCATTACCTGGAAAGATCTTTTCTACATGTTTTTGGACAAGTTGTATAGGGATAGTCAGTGTGACTGTCTCCTCGAGCCTTTTTCTCATTAATGAAAATATTTGCGGTTGTTGCATGATGAGTTGTTAGCATCAAACCTCAGTTATTGCATACTTGGAAAGAAGTGCGAAGGTGGCAAGCACATGAAACAACAATTAGGAATTGGAGATTTCGTGAACCTGCCAACCTGACGATCCGCGAAAGAGATTCCAAGAAATGGCCAAGTATGGAAAGCGGTTGGGTGGGCTTCAAAATAGGGTGACAAGGGTTCCCTAGGAGACGTGAGGCCCCGACGGTCAAATTGTATGTCTCGAAATTTTTGAGTGCAAAATGTGTAACACGGAATAAGGGATGATGTGGGAGTCTGGAAGTCAATTTATATATCGCGGAAGTCTGGGTGTTGTTTGTAGGTCACGGAACAATGGAAGTGCAATCTAGAGCCTACCTTCCAGAGAATCCGCGATCGAAAAAATGGCTAGGTATGGAATGGGGAAGCAATCAGTAGAAATCGTGATATAAAATCATGAGTGCAAATGTGAACCCGTGAGTCCGTTAACCCACACAATTAGACATTTTCAGAAAAATGACTAAGTAACCAGAAAGAGAAAGTAGAGGGGAAAAAGAAATGGGAATTTGGTTAAGTATAGAAGAAGGAAAAGAAGGGGATAAAAGAGAGTGGGAAAATAGAAAAGAAGAGGGCAATTTTCGTAAGCGGGAATTGGTCTTAAACAAGCCCCATTGTTGCAAAATCATCATTTTCTAGTCCAATATTTTATCGACTTACTCGTTTTCTATTGTGCTTGTACCATTAAAAAGGGTGTGAGCAAATGCTTTGTTGAAGATTTGTTTTTATTGCAACTTGTGGAAGTAATTGTGTTCTGAATACATTGTTTAATGCCTTGAAATATTATTTTAAGTATTAAACTTCTTGCATGATGAGTTGTTAGCATTAAAGCTTAATAATTGCATATCTAAAAATAAACTTACTGTAGTGTCAACTTGACCGTAATTATAACAATGACGAAATTGAATTTTAATATTGTGGTTGATTTTGTAGCCCCATTTGACTTCGGCTACCATATATCATTTTTTTTTCAAAATATTTGCAAAGAAGAAATTTGGTAATTTCATTAATAAAGTAAAAGTTCTCAAATAGAGGCCAGGGGATGGAAAACTAATAAAATGTTTCCTTTTGGAGTAAAGGAATCAAGGAAGAAAAAGGGAAATAAGAGATCATTTTCTCAGCAAGGTTGAGATGAAAACAAATCATCTTGGGCGGGGCCCCAACTCCCGCATCGTGAATTAATGTTGTTATGTTCTATCTGCATTACGAATAGAACTGAATGTTGGTTTGAAACTGTCTGAAATTCATTTATGTTTCCATAGAAGTCTCATGTGATCGACACAATGCATTGTCACATAATTGTTCAATGCCCCATATTAGATCAAATTACTTCATTCAATACAATATTTAAGAATTACAAGACTATCGAACCATGCAAACGAGAAGAGGTGTTAAATCCAGCAAAGAAACACCAACCAAGATTCCAAAGCAATTTTTTTAATAGTAAATCTATAAAAAAAAAATAGTGGGAAATATATATTTATCCATAGACATTAGACTGAGTTCTTTGCACCAAAGCATTGAACATATTTGTCATAAATACAGGTACATGAGTTACAAAAAAAAAAACATGCATACAATTTTGTGTTGTTCATCTAGTGTAACAACATGCAGGAGCCATCAACAAGATTTTGAACATGCATACAAAACTGATTATCATGTTTTTTATGAACTCCTTGCAATCTTCTCCTCGAAAGGTCAATGTTGGCTACCGCAATCTCAGTATATTGCGGAAGACCTGAGGTGACAAAGAAACAGGAGAGTGGTTCTGCAGTGGAATAATTCTTTGGCTTGAAATAGGTAAAAAACACTCATGCTCCTGACGCTGGCGACCTAGAGACATTTCAAAGCACCATTGAATTGTACAAATAACAGGGAAAAGGCCCCGATGAGAAGGGTTTCCAATCCCCGAACACCATTGCCAAGAGTACGACATCCCGCAACATCGCTCCAATGGCCCACCCCAGTAAGAAAGCACCCTGGAATTCTTCAAATGCGGGAGGAGATAAGAACCCTCCTCGTGGTAAAATTGATAGTTCTCACAAGCTTCCCGTGAGGAAGAAGAGAAAAAGCGTTGTAGGGAAAGAGGAAGAGCCCAAAACTAAAAGTGATGACACACCAAGAGACCACCTCCTTACAGTCAAAGACTTCAAGGACACAGCCTGCACGAGAAATTTGAGAGGTCCAAATTACTTCGTTCTGAACGGAAGGGGACCAAGAGACCCCCTCCTTACAGGCGAATACTTCAGGGACACGGGCTGCACGAGCAATTCCAGAGGTCCAAATTACTCTGTTCTAGGTGGAAGGGGATGAGTATTAGGAATATTCCTTGCATCACTGGGAGTTCTGGTCCTCACCCCCTAAGATGTTAATTGTATATCCAGAGAACATGAGAGTGGTCCTACAATTGAATAATTCTTTGGCTTGAAATATATCTTTAGGCGCACCAAGAGATCATTTCCTTACAATCAAAGACTTCAAGGACACAACCTGCACCAAGGACAAATCCAAACCCAATCCAAAACCCTAAAAATGAAAGGAAAGGATACATCTCTGAGGGAGAGGACCGACATTTGAGCTAAGAGACTCAAACTCTCGAGCTGCAAAGCAGCTATTGTGTTCAGCGTTGGTTTCTTTTCTGAAACCACTTCCTTTGATATTTTAAGGGCCACCATCGTCTAGTTGGGAATTTCCCCCCATTATGGTGGATTTCAAATTGGGCATAGGAGTGGGAACAACATCTACATTGTCATCATCCATCGTCGTATCATCGTCCATCATATCATCTTCTTTCGGCTCGAAATCAACTGCATCAACCTCTGCGTCGGCCAACAACGCAGGGGGCAGGTTGTCTGAGGAGGGGGGGTTGCCTTGGAATTATTTGGCTTGAAATATATCTCTCATCGCACCAAGGGACCACCGTCTTCTTTGCTTCTGGGCGGAAGGAGATGAGTAGTAAGAATATGCCCTGGACCACTGGAAGTTCTGGTCATCATGCCCGAAAGTGTTTACTGTATCTGGACAGCACTGATGTCGAATTGTTGCCATAAGTTAACAAGAATGTTCATTTTCTCCAGATGATGTTTGAAATGAACATTCGGAAGGGATAATATAACCCTTCGCAGATCTTGGTTTAATGCGTATCAATGGGAGATCTCCTCCAGCCTTTCGTTGATCAATGACAATTTCTACGGTTCCTGCATAATGAGTTGTTACCATTAAATCTTACTAATTACATACTTATAAAAAAGTGGGAAGGTGGCGGTGACGGTGAAGAGTGATTAAGGATTGGAAATTTCGTGAAGTCGCCAACCGGACGACACACGAAAGATATTCCATGATGCTTGAAATGAACACTCGGAAGGGATAATACAACCCTCTGCAAATCTTGGTTTAATTTGTATTAATGACAGATATCCTCCAACCTTTCGTACATTAATGACAATCTTAACGGTTCCTACAAGATGAGCTATTAGCATTAAAGCTTAATAATTGCATATCTAGAAATACGTGTGAAGGTGGAGGGGATGGCGAAGAGCGATTAAGCATTGGACATTTCGTGAACCCACCAACCCGCGAAAGAGATTCCAAGAAATGGCCAAGTATGGAAAGTGGTCGGTCGGGATTCAAAATAGGGTCATAAGTTATACTCAGGAGACGTGAGCGCCCGATGGTCAAATTGTATGTCTCCAAACTTTTGACTGCAAAATGTATAACACGGAATAGGGCATGATGACGGACTTCGACGGTTAATTTGTATATCGCGGAACTTTGGGTGTTGTTTGTAGGTCGCAGAACAATGGAAGCAAAATAGTGACCAAGTATGGAATGAGGAAGTGGTTGGTCGGACTCATGATATAAAAGCATGAGACATATTCGGAAAAACGACTAAGTAACCAGAAAGCGAAAGTAAAGGAGAAAAATAAAGGGGAGTTTGGTTTTCAATTTGTAGATCAGGGAAGTCCAAGTGTTGTTTGCAGGTGGCAAAACAATGGAAACACAATGTTGAGCCTACCTACCTGGGAACCTGCGATCCAAAAAGTTTATGAATATGGAACGGGGAAGCGGTCGATTAGACTCGTGATATAAAAGAATCAATGGAAATCTAAACACGTGAATCCTCCAACCCGCACACCTAGACATTTTCCTAAAAATGACTAAGTAACTAGAAAGGGAAGTAGAGGGAAAAAATAAAGGCGAGGAAAATTTTCAGAAGTGGGAATTGGTGTTAACAAAGCCCCATTGATGGTCTTAACAGTAACTATGAAGTGCATTAAACAGGTGAATAGACTCTTCAATCAAGGAATAGAGAAAGTGAGTCATGCTTATACTTTACAAGATGTGTTTGCATAAGATAAGCATCGAAAAGCTACACGAAAATCAATTTTGGTATGTTCAAGTAAAATTATTGTACTGTCAACTTCACCGTAAGTATAACAACAGCGAATTTTAATTTTAATTTTCTCTGGTTGATATCATAGTTCCATTGGACTTCACATAGCATATATCCTTTTATTTTGAAATATTTTTGAAGATGAATTTTGGTAATTTCATCGATCAAGTAAAAGTGCTAAAATGAGCTACATATTACATTTGCTTCACAGATGTTACATTAAAAATAAAAGCAGGTCTTGTATATTCTTTAAGATCATAGAAAAACCATTAAGATCCTGAATATATCATCCAACCATAATTCATAAATCAGGCCCATGAGAACCTTGAATTACAACACGAAATCACATGAACATTTTTTTGTCAAACACAAGACAGGACAAAACCAACGTAGATTGGGCATTATATCCCATATATAACCAAATCCCCAAATGGGCACCAAGAAATTTTTTGATTACTATATTACCATGAAAAAACATCACTATGAACATTTGCTTCTAATAGTACTATGAACCAAGATCACGTTGACCTGACAATGTTCTAACATTACCAGTTCTGGGAAAGAGTGTTGACATTTAACTTAATGGAGTTCGAACAATGCCAAATTTGCAATATTATTGAAAATGTATGATGGTTCCGTTCAGAGGAGCAAGCCATTTTAACGGTTCAAAGGATGGACCTGATTTATTCATAGTTGGATACTTTGTATGAGGTTTTTCTACATGCTTCTCATTCTTGTATTAAACAATCTTATGCGCTTCCAGTTCAATTTTCCATGGCACTGCAAAACTCTATTCATATCCTCATTGGGTAGCATGGACAGATACACATGAGATTGTTTCGTTTCCTCCCAACGCTTGATATGGAAAAAAAAAATTGGTTCAGCCGATATGCAGTATGGCATTGTCCTCATTTAATGTAAATTTCCTATGGATTTGAAAGTCATGTAGCATGTAGACATTGTTTTCCTTTTTCTATAGGTATACTTCATATGGAAATTCTACTAACCTAGGAAGCACATCTTGTAACAAAGGTTGTCTAATTGTACAATGTAATATTGTGTTGCTGATGATTCGGATGGCAGCGTTGAGGCAATGATTATATATGTAAGGGATTTTTTTACTGCATCATAGACAATCAATTGTACCATCATTTATGAAAGAAAAGGCAGAAGTAGGAGTGTTGCATTTGGCACATACAGGCTCAAAGGGGGTCGAGTACGCATTTGTTGCAACCAAAGAACCCTCAACCTGCACACGTGAGCATAGTAGTTAATATATTGAACAATATAAAATACAATTGTACAACAAAAAAGATGCAGATAAGTGGTCAAGGCAATTTTTATGAGCAAAGTGTGGATGAAATTGTAAATGTATACGCACAATAGTTGTCGAACTAGTTAGTTTCTTGAGATCTTGTACTATGTATGTTCGCAATTCTGTTACAAATGTTGTTTGGGTTGTGCGAAAGATCAGTTCTTTAATATATCTTGTCTTTGTTATATTTTTTAAGAGCATAAGTGGAAATTTCCCTTTATGCAATTGTTGTTCCATTGAGGAAAACAAATTTGAATAGGTGTCGAACAATTGCAGCTACAACATGGAACAGTGCAATAGTTGTGTAACATAACTAAGATATATGAACATGTGAAAGTAAAGGACAAAACTGGATATGGAGAACGATACCATTGCCTTGTCGTTGTCTGACTCTCCATATTTTATATGGAGAATGTGTTGTGAGCCAAGTTTTTTCGCGAGTGTGCCAGGTGCACCAATGGTTCCGATTGGGTAAGTGTCCTTGCTTTGTGCAAGTTGGTTGATTGTTGTGTCCGGTACGAAACGATATTTTGAAAAAATCGCGGGAATTTTTCCACAATACTTGTTTCTTTGAGCGATATAATCCGATCAAATTCACCACGGTTATATACTGTTTTCGGCAATATATTAAAATTTGTAATGGATATTCCATTACCTGGCAAGATATTTTATACATGTTTCTGGACAAGTTGTGTAGGGATAGTCAGTGTGACTGTCATCATGGCTTCATTGTCTGTCATGTCAGCACGCACAATGCATCTAGTTTTGTTTTCCTTATCCAAGTAGGTGTTATACACAACCATTATTTCCACAAAGAACACTTGTCCAATTTGGCAGTTGTTCAAGCCTTCTATCAATAGTATATTGGGTGTTATAAGTTTAGACCCGGTGACATTTTTTTGAACAGAAAAAGTAATGTGAATGGTAGTCTGCATTATTTTTTTGTTTTCTTTTTTTTTTGGAATAAATGTACAAGTAGACGCACAACTTAGATGATGTATGCAGGTCAGAGTTTTGTAACTATACCTCTTAGTCTGTGGAACTTGCATTATGTTGGGAATTTCACTTGCGCTCATCGATACTTCTTGTGAACTGTAAATTATGTGTTGCAGATTACATCAGCATATTTATCATGGCATAGATTAATAAATAGCTCGGGATATTTGTTTGGTAGACATATCAAGAGAACAATGTATGAATCTTTACCTTTGGCCTTGTTGTTATGGTGATGTTTCCGATGATTGATTGCTCATGACCTTGTCACTTGTCCAACTATTTCTAATGCAAGCATGTGTGCATGCACATCAGAAGGAATAAATAAGCATGTGCATTGTATATTGTCCATAATTGTTCTGAATGTCACATACAGGCTTGAAGGAGATGGAATATGAAATAGGGTGTCAAGGGATACTCAGGAAACATGAGGACCCGATGGTCAAATTGTATGCCTTGGAAATTTTGACTACAAAAATGTGTAACACGGAACAGGACATGATGGAGGATTCTGGCGACCAATCTGTATATCATGGAACCCCCGAAGCTAGAGGCGCAATTTTGAACTCGCCAGCCTGGGAACCCGCAATCGAAAAAGTGGCTAAGTATGGAATGAGGAATCCGTCGTTCGGACTCATGATATAGAAGCATGAATATAAATGTGAACCTGTGAGTCTTCCAACCCACGCACCTAGACATTTTCGAAAAAATGACTAAGAAAAGCAGCTAGAAAGAAAAAGTAGAGGGGAAAAAGAAAGGGGAATTCGGTTAAGTATAGAAGAGGGCGAAAAGGGGATAATAGAGAGTGGGAAAATAGAAATGGGGAGGGAAATGTTCGGAAGTAGGAAGTCTCAACAAAGGCCCATTGTTGTCAAATCATCGTTTTCTAGTCCAATATTTTATCCACCTACTCGTTTTGTGTGTTTGATTTACTATCACAATTGGTATACCTTTTCGAAGATTGTACTTTAGTTTCCTTTGTTGTGACATATAAGATTTCATCCTCTTGTCCAACTAATTTGTTTCTTTCAATGTAGCAATGCAGAAAATACAATGGACATAAAGGTAAGTTGGTATGTAGAAAGACATGTAAAAAAATAAATACAGTTCTATTTATTTCAATGTAGCAGCACAGAGAATACAATTGACGTGAAGATAAGTTATTATGTAGGAAGTTACATAGTATCTACATATAATAAATTAGGTGCAAAGCATTAGAACAAATATACAGACAATAAATGAAATACAAAACAATGGAATATGAAATAAGAGTAGAAGCATGCACCTTTGTATCTCCTCTTCTACATTTGTGGTAAAGAGTCCTTCGTCTTCTCTGGTTATTCCGTTTGTTTCAATGTGGGAATGCACAAAATACAATGAACATGAATGTAAGCTGGTATGTAAGGGAAAACAAGTAATATGTACATACAGTAAATGAGAATCAAAGGAATAAAATAAAAGAGAGTTAGAAGGATGAACCTTTGTTTTTCTTGATCCATGGGTCTGGTTATATAAAAAAATCCCTGGCCAAAATATATTACAAGCTAGAAAATATTAAGAAGTTGGATGTTCATATCTGAATGATTTGATTTTGTGCAACAAAGTATCCAGATATGCTTTGAGACATGGAAATATAATTTTGTAATATCTTTGATGTATATTTCATAATTCAAGTACAAGACGAATTGTATTGTGGTCAGACCAATCTGTGTATAAGATAAAGAGGTTGTATTGTGATATGGGAACATTTCACCATATATGGTCAATAAGTGTGTTTGTACATGTTTTATCTTAACCAAAAGAAAGTGAACATTGTAATTGCACATGTAGTTTTCCAATTGTTTTGTTATGGTACTATTTTTTAGCATGTCAACACTGAAGTATCCTAAAATGATAATGGTTTTGTTCATATGTAAATGGTTTAATGCATTTGAAAAAACATTCATTATGTTAGCAATGTTGCACGTGGAGCGACATAGAGATTGAATATTGCAATTTTCAATCCACGGAAGACTACTCTTGCTAGCACCATCTCAGCATCTTTTTCTTCTACAAGAAGATTTTGCAAAGACATGTAGGTATGGTTCAGAGTTTGGAGAAAAAATTAAGGGCAAGAGGGAAAGATATGTCAATTTTGTGCAATTTTGTTGCAGCCTAGCCACTGTTGTACCATGCCTATCCCTTCTACACCTACCTGCATTTTTCTTCTACAAGAACATCATGCAAAGGCAACAAGCTTGACATCCTATTTTTCATGCGAAAAACATAGGTTCAATTCCCGTACGGGATAGGCAGGTACCCATTCCTGGGAAACATGGGAATATCATCGAGGGCAAGGTACGAAGGCTGAAGAATTCTTTATTCAATTCAGGCGCTAAATTTCCACTTTGTCACATACGGAAAAGGACCAAGATTTACAATGCTAGGAAAAATGGCAGTCGAAGTTGTGCAGACGACATTGCCATGCACATGGTGCAGAGCCTCAGGAAAAAATCGGACGAAAATTTAAGAGTAGGAGAAAAAGATATGTCAACCTCTATGGAAAGTCTGTAGGATAAGAATGATGAATAAATACTTAAACATTCTTACTTGCAAAATGAAAACAGTGAATAGTAAACAACGAATACGAATGAAAACATGGTATTGAAACTTACTTGTTAATGATGAACGATAGAACCGCAGGTCCAATTGCGGGTGAAGGACTTGAACCCTGCAAAGTACAAAAAACAGCTCTAACTACCGGTGCAGGACCCCAACCTTGCAAAGTCGAAGCAAAAAAAAGCAACTAGCAAGCAACAAACCAATGAGAAAGCACCAACAGGTCCAACTGCAGGTGCAGAACCTCAACCTTGCAAAGCTGAACCAAACAACAACAAGTAGCAACCGACAAACCAACAAACCAGTGAACCAGTAAACAATATATGTATCTTCAATGATGACTAAATTGCATTCCAAGCATAGAAGAAATCTGAAACATATGATGACCATGCAAGTGGAAATACTTAAACATTCTTACTTGCAAACTGCAAACATTAAACAGCAAAGAACGAATACGAATGAAACTATGGTATTGAAACTTACTTGGCAACAATGAATGACAAAATCACAGGTCCAATTGTGGGTGCAAGACTTGAACCCTACAAAGTGAAAAAACAGCTCCAACTGCATGTGCATGACCCCAACCTTGCAAAGTTGAAGCAAACAAAAGCAAGCAACAAGCACCAAGATGACCAATTGCAGGTGCAGGACCTCAACCTTGCAAAGTTGAACCAAACAACAACAAGCAACAACCGACGAACCAACGAACCAGCGAACAAGAAGAAACCATTGAACCAGTAAACAATATATGTATATTCAATGATGACTAAGTTGCATTCCAAGCATAGAATAAGTATGAAACATATGATGGCTATGCGAATGGCGGTGGACAACAATATTGTCCAAATTCACTACAACATTGTAAGGAAAAATTTGAGGAAAAATGTATTGTATTTAAGGGCCTCGCGCTATGTAAACATTTAAGCTTTCGGGCTTGTTTAAGGGCCTCACGCTATGTAAACATTTAAGTTGGAAGGCCTATTCAAGTACCTCAAAAAGAGTGTCAATGCTCAAAACTTTCGGTATGTAAACATTTCAATACAAATAGAAAAAATTAAAATTAAAAAAGAGCGTCGATGCTCAAAACTTTGGATATCTAAACATTTAAAACATTGGGAATAGCGAAGCTGGCAATAAGACTTCGAATCTATTCTCCAATGAGATGATGACATTTAAGGTTTTTTTTATTATATAAAAAATAATGTTTTTAGTTCTATAGTTCGAACAATAGAGATGATGTCAAAAATTTATAGTCAAAGGACATATTAATATGAAGTCAACGAATTATCGATCGATATAGTCCCTCTACGCCTTCGGCAGGGACTAATAATAACAAGAAGTACATTGATAAACTCATACTCACACAAAAAAAAAAAAATAGTAAAACGCTAAAACCAATGTTTCTCTTTTTAAAATTACTTTACCTTAAATTCTAACTATGTAAATAAACTTATGCTTACACACTGAAAAAAATAGTAAAAAAAATTATAACAATGAATCAATGCATAAATTTCCTTGAGTCGTGTAATAAATGAAGAGATGTCTAATGATAAGACAATATAATAGATGTGTAATAATTTCAAAAACAACAAGTTTAAAATTCCTCCATGCAGACTACACTTGTTACAAGCACATCCATCATTCCGCACTAGACTTGTCACAAGCACTTCCACTATTGTGTGTTTGAACAAAAGACAATTGAACATGTACAATTTCACACACTTAACAAGAAATAGGAGCTTCCAAATTAGATTATTTTAACTTGTAATGCCCTTCTGGGGCTTCATAACTAAAAGTAAATTTCTATTTCTATTTTACATGGCAGTAAACTTATATTTATGATTATTTCTTGGTCCTATTTGCAAGACAAAATGTAATTTTTTGTTTACAGGATTAAACAGTTAAATTTAAGTAGTCACATAATACATTTTTTTCATATATATAATTATCATAACGTAGATTTAGAGTAAAGCAGTAATATTTGTGAATTACATGTTGACGAAGAAGGTTGTCCCATGAGTTGCTCATGTTGAGTTAGTCCCTCTTACTTGTTGTTAACTGAAACTTCCTGAAAACATAATATTTACCTCCCAACCAGCTACGAATAGAGCCTCTTTGGCTCCCTAGCTCCAAGAAATCAGATTTCCTAGCCCCCGAACCCAAAATCTTACCAACACCAGTCCACTAGTAAGCCCATCAATTTTTTTCCAACAATTTTCCTTCCTCTCAGATTCTTCGTCTCCCCTCTCGAATCCCCCTTCTCAATGCTCAACTCACCCTTCCTTATCCCTCCATCCACTGACTCCCTCCATCATAAATTTTTCATCTTCCCTTATCCCTTCTCATAAATTCCATACATGCCCTTAAAACAATAAAAAAAATACTTGATTCATTTATTGTTGCATTACTTAATTCAAAAAAAATGATAGTTCAAATAATTAATTGACTTAGATAAATTAATTATTTAATTAATTAATTAACTTGTAATACCTTAATGACTTAATTTACCTTAATTAATTATAATCATTAATTAATTTAATCGTGGTGTTACATACACTCTCCCTTCAAGAAACTTCGTTCTGAAGTTATAGTAACTTACAATTCAACGATAATAATAACATGATTCGTACATCTAGATCAGATAAGCCACATCATTAATTTAAAACACTCATAAATGATAGTGTACATGTGCAAGGAATGTATGCATAGCTAGCACATACAAAACTCGTGTTTGTACTAATAGCAATAGTTAACACATCTAATACAA
>ML781364.1:0-35376 GCA_009831015.1 Picea engelmannii | reverse complement strand
TCCTCAATAGCTCCAATTTATTTCTATACACAACATGCATCATTATAGACACAATTGCATTAGTCATAATATTAAACCTAATGCATGTATCATAACATTCGAATTCATAAACATCCTTAAATGTTTCCATAAGTGCAACACAATAGTTCTCAATTGTTTTCACAGTATTACAACCATCATTACTATGGTGTCAAAACATTTTCATTCATCAATGTACTAGCTTTCTCATCCCATAGAAAACATAATGCACAGCAAGGAAAGAAATGAGGGCTCTCCCTTTCTTCAAATTCTTTCTACATTGCCTGGGGCTTTTCAGCCCAGTCGAGTTATCTCTAAGGTCTCAGTATCTATTCTTAATCACAGCTTCAACCCAGCCTCATCAGTTAAACGTACTCGTTTATTCATTTAATCATACTCAGGGGATTTGCTTGCCTCTTACCAACTATACCGGTTTCCACAACTGCTCTTTTCTGAGCAGCCTTGGTTAGGCCTCACCCTAACCCTTTTTGGGATACTGCAACATGATTTAATAACAACTCTTTGTTCACAATGAATCATGAACATGTGCATCCTACACACTTCCATTCGGTTATCAGAATGGTCAATATTTAGTTGTTAGTCTTCTATTAATTACATGATTCTTTCAAAATGTAATCCAGGATTCTTATATATGGACAGGCCTTGCAGCCCATTGTCCAACCTTCAACAATTATTAGGGTTGTGACTCTGTTCTTCTGACAAATTCCTTACACAGTTCCTCCACCGGGAACTCCTTCGGCATGCAACTTCCTTGTTGTATATCCATCACTATCTATGATGGCCTCAAGCTCGAATTAGCTTCAGCTTGTTAATAAGCATTCTTTAAGGGACATAGACATACCTTTCTAGTATGTATTCTAGATTATGCATCAACACATGTTTTAGGTTTTTTCTAACTTACATCCACAACGTACTTAGATATACTCATAATCGTAAGCCTGTGTGCAGTTTCCATAGGTATATTTTACAGCCCACCTGCATCTTTACTGTTAAGATCAGTTAATTCGGATACATTCACAATCCTTCTCATGTGATGCTCAAAGGCGTAATCATTTGTCTCTTATTATGACAAGTGAGCATCTTTGCTCATTTACCCTTTCATCTAATTATATTGGCACTTCCCGAGGGAATGGAATACATTCCCCTCAGGCTATTATTTGGAACAGAACTTTCATGACTCCCCTGAATGGAGTCAGCTATGCCTCCATAGTATTCCTTCAATCTTGGCAAAAGCAATACTTGCTTTATATTTCGCTCATCGGGAAAAACCATATCATGCCTATAACTATACTCTTACATCATACGCGTGCATTACTTTGCACGTTTAGTATCATTCATACCTTATTGGTATTAATATCAGGCTTCCTATTATGAGGCTTCACACTGCATTCAACTCATGCGTATTCATCATACTAGCTCATTCCTTCTCCTCACGCGACCACTAGCGGTGACCACGATCCGAACTAAAAGGCGCTTCGCATTTCGCGATTTCTGGATTTCTGTTGCAAGGAACTCTGGTTCCTCGATCCCCGAAATCCGAAAACCCGAAAGACCGAATCTAAGGTTTTCTCGTCTCTTTTATTCACATGACCCTTCGCTCAAAACCTGGGGTCAACTCCCAGACACGCGTCGGGATCCCGTGTTTCGACGAATCCGCAGACAACGCTCCACCGTTTCCCAAACTTCTGATCCATTCGGATCTAATAACCTGGATTCCACAGTACATATCTCTTTGCCAATCAACGGTCCTGATCAAATCCCGGCTTTCCACCTTTCAGGATTTTGGCGGAGTCCTTACCCCTTAGCTCCCGATTTTGAATCCCCGAAAAGTGTATGCGTCAGATCCACGATCCATCACCTGTCTCGATCCAAAGGCTCAGGTTGGACATTGGGATTTCGTGACATGTGAGTCCTCAAAATTTTGCCCATTGACTTCTAAACCTCTGACTCCCGAAGATCCGATTACATTGGATCTACGGTTCAGGTCATCCACTAACCAATGGCCTTGATTGAATTGGTGATTTACCTGGCGCGACTTTGGAAAGTCTACGCTTCTATTTTCCCAATAGACAAAACCTCAAAGCTCTAGATCAACGACTCTCGTTGATTCCAATCTAACGGATACTATTCCTCCTGAGATTTTTAGTTAGTTACAGGACAAATCTCGTAGTCATAACTCATACGGATGTTACCCTTTCTTTATGGGAACAACTAACAAGGGTCACTCTTGGGAATTAACAACAATCCCAAAGGACTCCTCTTAATCTTGCTTAAACAGATTATCCTTGTTGTCAATTCTAACCATTATAGGTCAGGTAATCTGACCCTATATATTTTCATCAGTCCTCTCAATCGTGAGGAGTTATATGCTCAGGGTTTAGTCTTTTAATAATGCAGTAATTATAACTTTCTAAGGATCCTACCAGTCCTTACCCGATTTCCCAAATCATGAAGGAGTTCTTCATTTGAATCTTAATTCTTACCTAACTAGCCATCTCAATTGCAAGAGACTCTACCTGCTTTAATAGGTAGCCATCGTCACACTATAACAAAACAACTCAGTTCATGTCACTTGTCTTGCTCGTGCCGCTCCATAGAACAATTTATTCCACCTTTGTTATTCACACTCAGGTCTTATCAGTAATATTGATCGATTCATCCTACTCCTATAAGAGTAGTTACCATTTTAACAAAGGGGTTAAAGAAATTCCCAATTTACAGTTTCATTCTGCAGTCCTTCTTCTTAAAGAGAAAATGTAGATAACACTGTCTCTTTACGCGGCTCATACATGAACCCAAGCAGGCCAAGTGTTGTAACCATGCTCTGATACCAATTTGTCACATACCCACTACGACATAATAAGTTTTCCGCTTTTCCTCAAGGGATAGAATCCCCCAATTCCTACGGGGGCCTAGTGCAGGCTAGCTCTTCCCTTCTCCACCTCCATGTGATCATTGGTTATGGCCACAGGCCAAGCTAAGAGGTGCCTTTTGCATTTCGCGACTCAACGATGCAAGAGAGTCAAGTCTTTCGACTCTTCAAACCCCAAAATGCCGAAATGTTGAACCCCGAAAGGCTGGCGAGTGACAAGCTCCCCACTTGGGTCTTGTCCACGTGACCTTGTTTCGTGACCATGCGCTTAATCAACAAAGCACTTACCAGCTTTTTGCGATTCGGGGAATCGTGATGCAATGTCTCTTCCTCTCCCTTTCAAATCCCCAAAACTCCAAAATCTCCGAAGTTCCCCTCGAAAGGGAGATCAACGGCTGTAAGCCTCCCCTGATCCGACGGTTTGGATCCTTTCAGGATTTCATGGATCAAGAGTCTCGACTCTCTTACTCTTTATAACCCCGGTAGCCAAAATACCGAAATATCTCTGCTGAGGGATCAACGGTCTATGTCCCTCTTGAACCAACGACTACGATCCAACTGGATCGACGATCCACCTCGTTTCGGGGTTTCGAAATTCACGATTTCGCGATTCCGTTACAGATGATACTTATCCACAATTTCACACACCCACTCCAACAATATGTCGCATTTTGCAACTTCGGGAGTTTCAACGCAAAGCGCCCCGGTTCCTTGTCCTTGGAACTTCCGAAATCCCAAACCTCGGTATGCCAAAACCTATCCCTGTTCCATGACCTGGCACTACTCCTCCAAATGCTTTCGGGATTTCGCATTTCGGGACTTCACAAATCCNCCTTGTCCTCTCGTACTCCGAGTATCCGAAGTACCGAAGTTCTGAATCTCGAAATTCTGGTCCTCCTTCTCTTGAGCAAGATCAACATCTCAAAGCCTCTCCTGATCCAACGGCTCAGATCCTTTTGGGGTTTTATGGGTCAAGAGTTCAGAACTCTTACCTCTTGTTTTCCCGGTAACCGAATTACCGAAATATCCTTTCGGGGATTTACCCAAAACCTCAACTGCATGCACCTTTTGGGACTTCGAGATTTGTGATTTCACGAATCCGCCGCGACCAAAATCTTGGTCCTTCAACCTCCCGGTATCTGAAACTCCATTGGGTTCGGATCTCTGCCACGTGTCCTCTGAAATGGATGGTCCCGATACTTTCGTTGTTTCGTGTACCAGGAGTTTGAAACTCTCGGTACCAAGACCACAGCCTCCTCTACGTCTCGAACTCTGAATAGCCGAAATACCGAAATCTGGTGGCTCCTCTCCTATATCGGGATTTCGCGAACCAGGAGTTCGCGATGCAGCGACTCCATGATTCTAGTCCTTCAATCTTCCGATATCCGAAGCCTCGATGGGTTCGGACCTCTGCCACGTGTCCTCTTAAATGGACAGTCCTGATCTTTTCGGGACTTTGATGAGTCCTCACCTTTGCGTATGCGAGGGTTAAACCTCGTGCAGCTTCTCCTGGATCCGATGGCTATCAGCTATCCATGTGAGATCTGATGGTAGTTGTAGCTCCTCCTTGAGCTCACGCTTTCTTCCCGATGTCGAAAGATTTCGATGCTTCAAAGGTCTCAGCCTTCGATCTTCTATTGCAAGCCGACTATTGGGTCTTGCCAGCACTTTACGAAAAGTGTTGTCCCTCCTGAGCTTTCTCAGCTATGAAGGAATTAAGAGCTTTGCGCTCTTTCTCTTGGGCTTGACTCTTAGAAGAGTCTTCCATGCACCCCTTGTGCACATTTGTCAAGTCTAGGACTTGGGTGAGTCTCGGCCTCTACTTGCCTCACAGGGAGCTGGTGCATAACTACACTACCTCTCCCGAGATTAACAAAATTCATCCTCCAAGGAACTCTAGACAACTAGGAAGGCTGGCATGTGTACATGAGACTATGCCTAAGGTCGACGATCTCACAGTTAGTGGCTCTAACTCAAGTAGCCATAGGACACAAGAATTTACGAGTACCAATCATGTCCCATCCATATAATCTCTTACTGGCCTAAATATACAACCAAGCAGTAAGGAAAGGGACACAGTATATCCATTCAGAAATCAAGCACAATTCCCGAAACATACACAGTATAACCAAAATTCATGCCTAGTTACAACTAAATTACATAGAGTAAGAAAATGCTTATCTATTACAGGTTGCCACCAACCAACTGACTGTGGGTTTTCGTCCTTCCACCCGACCATAGGCACAGAGGCATTCATTCTTAGCACTCTAGCCACCCTCGTGCCAAGCCATGATATCACTAGGGAATTCTCACAGTTCTCGAGGGTTCTCTCTCTATTTCAGCTTCTATTCGGGTCCTATTTGATGCAACTCGGGGCTTTCTCACTCGGTTGTGACCTCGACGAGGTTTCTCAGATGCTCTTCGGCATCAAGCTTGTGGCCTTCTGTTTTTGATTCGTTGGAGAGCTTCGTGCCTCTCCCTTGTGAGCTTCCTCCCTCGTCTGGTGTCCCCTCTCTCCCATGTCTGTGTCCCTCTTACTTGGGAAGGTTTTGCCGACCTATCCATTTCCTTCTATCAGAAGGAAGCTCAGGTCTACAAGTCCATGTGGTACTTCGGACTGACAACCCATGTTTCCATTCACGGGGTGGTTGGTGATTCAACCACCGTTCCTTTCTTCATTGACTGATTTTCTTTCCTTGGGATTCAAAGGAGGCTTGTCATCCTTATCAAGGGAGATTTGTTATTTGATACATGAACCCTCTCTTATAGTTTTCACATTCTTCCTCTAGTGATATCATGGCCAGTACTTTCAAGGCTTCACCCCCACAGTCAATTATTGGCAACTCAAACAATAATACATTTACATTTTCCTCATGCATTAGCATGGTAATTCCTATTCTATGATTAATTACAAATTAGGGGAAACATGGGTGTTACAGTAGCCATGACATATCTTCTTAGAGATAAGCTACCACCATTCTAGCAAATCATTTACTTTGTAATTTTACAGTTTCTGTACATTCTCTCATTAATAAAAATTGTGCATTATTGTATCTCTGTGTTTATCGCAATATTTCTATGTATCTTGCAATATCTCTGTATATTTCATTTTTATATCTCTTCCTTAAATTCATTCTCATAATCTGGACTAGAAAAACCGACTTTAGCTCCACCTTTGGTCACTTGACTCAAGGGACAAGCAATATGAGAGAACCCCAACATGAACCTATAATAGAAGTTGGCAAGGCCCAAGAAGTTGTGGAGCTCTATTAAAGTCATAATGGCTGGTTAATTATGAATGACTTGGATCTTGGTTGGGTCTACATGCACCCCATGTTCATCCACAATGTATCATAGATATTGAATTCTCTACATGCCAAATGGGCATTTCTTCACATTATCATATAGCTTGTGTTGTCGTAGGGTGATTAGGATTTGTTGAATGTGTTGCAAATGTCATTCCAAAGTTTTTTTGAATATGAGGATGTCATCCAAATATACGACCATAAAAGAGTTTGTAAAATCATTGCAATATATGATCCATCATCCTCATTAATGTTGCCAGAGCATTAGCCAAGCCAAAATGCATGACCAACCACTCGAAAAGGCCTTCTTTAGACTTTAAGGTGGTATTTCATAAATTAGTTTGTTCAATCGGGACTTGATGGTAGCCCGAATTCAAATCAATCTTACTAAAGAACTTGGAACCATTAAGCCAATCAAGGAGATCGTCAATCCAGGGGATTGGGTATCTGTTATTCACAATGATTTTGTTCAAGGTTCTATAATCAATACAGATTCATCATGTCCCATTCTTCTTCTACACCAATACAATTGAGCTCCCACGAGGCGAGGAGCGTGGTCGAATGTGGCCTTTTTGGATGAGATCATGAATTTGATGTTTAATTTCCTCATTCTCTTGAAGAGAGCACCTATGTATTGGGTCATTAGGTTATAGAGCACTAGGTATCAAGTCAATTCAATGTTTGACCTCGTAGTGCAAAGGCACCCTTGTGGGTGAAGTGAAGATATATCTGTATTCCTCTATAGTATTTTCCACCCGCATTTTCTATGTAGAGAGGCTTTGTGTTGAGGCGGTGGCGATCACAATGACCTTATGTTCACCTTCCAACTAAACCATGAAGAGGAAAAAATTTCTAGTTTGAGAGATTACCTTTTGACATTGCTTTGCTAAGATCAAGGGAAATGTAGTAGTCATAACTACCTTTGGTACCCTATAGAGTTGGCCTCCCAAAGTAACAATGGCACTATGAGTCTTGGACTCATAAACAACATGAAATTTCCACATATAGGGTTGTCTTAAAAGAACATCACAAACTTCAAGTGGGGAAACATCACACAATACCTCATCTTTGAAGGGTTTGATGTTGTAGAATGGGCAACATTGCTAGTTGATGCAAATATCTTGTCGTTGGCTCAACCAATCGATGATGTATGGTTGGGGGTGTGGCGTTATTGAAAACTTCAATATTTTTATGACCTTGACCGATATCGGGTTCTTCTGGCTACCACTATCGACGATATTGAATTGTAGTGGAGTCCCCTTCACCCATAATCAATTTTTTTTTTTTTTAAAGCTTGGCCAACAATGATTGTTTCGAGCGACATTAATCATGTTGTTCCAAGGGATTTTGTGGAACTCACACCACTTTCTAGTGTCCTTCTTTGATTTCCCATTACCCCTCTTTGCTTGTGGCTTGCACTAGTTGTCTTGAGGTTGGATATCCTTGATCTATCATTTGTTCTATGATTTAGGGCCACCTTTACCATGCTTCTATTGCGACAAATTTGCAAGCCCAAACTCTCGCTTATTCCTTTGCTTAAATTTCTACTCAATTTTGACAACATATCATAAGTGACTACCAGTGAGGAGATGTCCAAGAAATGCATCTTTGTTTGGATGAACCTATGTAGACCATTGCGATACTTCAAACCAGGTGTTTCTTAGAGTCTTTGATACATAATTGAGCACAAGGTATGGAAGATATTGGTGTACTCTGGCATCATCTAGTCTCTCCCCTGATGTAGAGTTTCCCATCTCATGTATTGGTCATCATAGTTGCCAATATGGTAGAATTCATTCTTGAGGGCATCAAAAAAATTCATTCAAGTGGGTTTTTCCCTAAATGTTGTAGACTCATCTCTGTCGTGCCTCTCCCAATAACTTTCCCACCAATATTTAACATGGGGAAGGGCTTTAAGGGGTGCAAGGGTGATATTTTGTATGCCCAAATTAAAATTTTGAACAAAGTAACAACCCTTTAAAAGATTTAACCATTTCTCCAAAGCATCTACATCTATCTCGCCTTCAAATAAAAGAACGTCAAAGTTAAATTATATCTTGAAGGGTGTCGCACCTCTGAAATGGTTGCTTATTGAAGGTGTCTCGATTGATGTTTCCATTTGTCGAAGGAGCTGGATGAAATTATCCATCATCTCGTTCCTTTATCACATGATCTCATGCTTTGTCATCTCTCTTTTCATTTGTGATGGGAGACCGCTTGGGATGGAAAGAGTGGTCTTCCCCAAGCGAAATCAGTACGAGACCCAACTCTCTATACCCTGACCTTGTTGGGGACATGCACCGAGAGACAACAAAGATCATATTGCTTTGATACCATTGATATGGATTGTATAGAGAACAAAATGAAAGGCAAGAATATGAATGGAAACACACACACACAAATAATTATTGTAGAGAGCATAGTAATACAGTGAGCACTGAGAACCAAATTATATTAATAAATGAAATTAGAAAAAAACTGTGAAATACAAAACAATGCAAATTAGCTAGAATTGTGGTAGCTTGTCTCTAAAGAGAGACGTGTTGGCTATGCTCATTCACAAGAATGAGATTACAAGAGGATAAAATAACCTTTTAACACAAAGTAGTAAACTCTAAGAAGCAAAAACCCTAAATATGCAAAACCCTAACCCTAGGAGACAAAGTGGCAAAATGAATATAGGCCTCGAGGAGTCTAGTTGATACATGAACTTTCCGAGGCTGCAACTTCCGCATACAAACTCCATTTGGGGCACACAATAGCTCGTTGGAAAGATATCGATGAGAAGAACAATTTTGGGCAAGGATTAGGCATGTCATGGCAACCCTAATCTGTTGCAAATCCAAAAACAATTGTTTAGGGCCTAAAAAAATGTGCCAAAATTTTGGGACCTAAAACACTGCGAAGATGGGGAACCATTTTGAGTCAATGGAAAAGGTGGGTGGCCACCGATATCCACTTGGATCACAAATCTATCCAAAATGGGTCCAAGAAGGCCAAAAAATCAAAGTGATTAGAATGGCTTCAATTAGGCCTTGTCAATATGAACCCAACGCAACTTGAACGGGCTCAAACAGACACCATATGCGAAAGATATTGCGATCTGTTCATTTTTCCAAACATGCAAAATTTGATGATTGTGCAGTCTGTATAGTCTGTACAGTGCTGACGTGGCAGATGACTGTATAGGCCATATGGCCGTACAAGTGGCGTGGCAGTGAGTGGCATGCTGATAGGGTAGACACGTAGGCAGACAGGTGGACGAGTCAAATTGTGACATGTGGCACCACTACAAGGGTGACACGTGGCAAGGTTTGTATAACCATCTAGCAGCTGAGTGACGTGGGCAGGTGTAGATGTGGCCAAATTGTTGGTTGACACGTGTCCTTGTGAGGGCGAATGTGATGGTGCCACGTGGCCCAGTCATGGGCTTCCATGTGGCACCCCTCCATTAGTCATTTTTGTTTGGCAAAATTGTGTGGGTTCTACGGGAATCGAACCCGTGACCTCCGGTCTGGGTGGAGAGGTTTGGTAAGGCCGAGCTACCAGCCCGCCCATGATATTATTTATTTCATATAATTTAAATGTAATATTTAAGGTTGAAATAATTTCCGTTGGGCGAAGTTTAGGGCTAGGGCCTAGCCCCAGCCCCGACGCATTTCATATGCCTCTCCCATATAACCATACACCATGCTATTGTGTGAGAGTTGTTGGGGCCTAGCCTTGGTCGCATTGGAATACCATATGACCCAGTACTATATATTGGTGCGTGGTCTTTATCACTCCAGTCAACCCACAGTTCGACGCTTTACCATGTAGCCATCACATATGACCCTGCATTATATCGGTTAGCGTGGATAAGAGGGGTTAACGCCCGATCGGCCGGGCTAGCCCACCAACCAGGGCGCATAACCAAGTGATATGATTAGGCGTTCTAACTGTTATGAATGGTGCGTGGGGGCATAAGAACCAGGCCATATGGCCACGATTGCAACCAAGGGTCGGGACCAAAGGGGCTAAGGACCAACGCACCAGTCCAAGGCCACATGGAGGGCGCCCACATGACCAGGAGCCCGGGAAATCGAGGGTTGCACCCTATATTTTTCCAAAAGTGGGTTTTTCCACTTTAATATATGATGTTTATTGATTTAATGCCTGATATTGATGGATTTTAGCCATTTTTGGAGGATCTGGAGCCCTTTTTTAGGCCAAATCTTGGGGAGAAGTTTGGAGGTTATTACCCACTTTGAGTCTATATAAACCAGAGGTTCTTGAAGCCAAAAAAGGAGGTTCAAAATAGGAAAATGCTGAAGAATTGTTGAGCCAAAGCCATTTTTATGTAGGGAAGCTATTGAGGAGAGCACCTTTGCGGGCCATTTCTGGGAGCTTTGTTCATCCGTTTTCAGTGTCGTCAGTTTTGATGGGTTCTTGAGGTCTAGCAGAACACAACCGGATTATTTTGTAATCCATTTGGCACTTTTATGATTTACATTTGAAGCTTTGAAGAGAAATAAGAAAGCCCCAGCCACTGAGACAAAGACCCGAAGACGTAGGCGAGATTGCTGAACTCTGTTATCAACTTTGTTGTTTATGGTTTGTTGTTCCTTTATGCTTATTTCCAGATCTTTATATTTCATTATGGCTTCCATGTTTCATCATTAATTCTTCCTCTTTCATTCAATTCCTAAATGGTAATTTAACACATGTTTTAAAACTCAACCATTGTCTTTAAAAGATCTTTTCGGATCAAGTGGTATCAGAGCTAGTTGATGGTTGGTTTTTGAGTTTGCATGATTACCAGGGAAAATCTGAATCGTGGTGAAGGCGAGCTTGTTGAAGAGAATCCTGAGATTGGATCGAGAAAGAGAACTTCTTAAAGTGAGAAGATGGCATCAGAAGAGGGACTTTCTCATGATGAGAAAGAGTTTTGAAAAACTTTCTTTGCCATGTCGGAGATGATGAAGTTTTTATATGAGGATTACTTGGAACGGAAGAGACCGGTTCTAGGTGAATCTTCAAAGGTCAAAAGTGAAGAAGGAGAGGATCCTCCTAAAACTCCTCCTTCACCTCCTTCTTCTCCATCAACTTCTTCTTCTTCAAGTTCAAGCTCAAAATCCACTTCAAGAAAACATTCCCATAAACATAAACAATAAATGCCTTTACTTAAGCTTGATGTGAAGTTTGAATTACCCATGTATGATGGTGAAGTCAATGCAGAGAGGCTTGATAATTGGATCAGATAAATGGAGGCTTATTGCAGTGTGAAACAAATCAAGGATGAGGCAACTCAAATCAAGTTGGCATCACTTCAACTTGCAGGCACAACACTCATCTGGTGGCAAAGCAAGTTGCAAAATGGCACGTAACAACTGGGTAATGTATTTCCATCATGGCAAGTTTTTATTTCTACACTTAGAAAGCAATTCTATCCTTTGGGTTATAAAGAGAAGGCTTTAATTGAATGGCAAGCTATTAAACTAAGAAAAGGACAAATAGTGCAAGAATACACATATACCTTTCATAAGATGGCATTGATGTTAGATATTCCTTTACATACTCAGGAAACTCTTATGAAGTATATAAGAGGTTTACCTGCACTCATTCGTAACACTGTATTTATGTTTGGACCTACTAATCTTGATGAGTTTTATGTTCAAGAAACATACATTGAGGCAGGGAAAACAGGAGTTGGTGTATCAGGGAAATCGTCTTCAAGAAAAGAGGACAAAAGGAATTGGAATGGCAAGAAGGCAAATTCAGTGGCAAGAAAGGAAGATAAGCTCTCTTGCAAGCATTGCAAGAAAGAAGGGCATGATGAGGACCATTGTTGGCAATTGCATCCCGAGAAGAGACCAAAATGGTTCAAATAAAGGAAAGGGAGGAAAACAGTTGCAGCAACAACACGACCAATAGACTTGGGATTAGATTCGAATGATGAATCTAAAATCTCAGCGGTTGGTTTGACAGGTAAAATGGGTGATGAATTTGATTCTAAAAGTAAATTGTTTCACACAAGGGTCATAATGAGGCATACTAAGGTCGACACGTTGATAGATAGTGGATATCAATCTAACTTGATTTCAGAGGAAGTGGTTAAACAATTGGGATTAAACACTTAGATGAGTCATAAGCCTTACTCACTTGAATGGATAAGCAACAACCATAAATTACACATAACAAAACAATGCACATTAAAGTTTGCAATGTCATCTAAGTTTGTGGATGAGGTAGCATGTGATGTGGTGCCACTCAATGAATGTGGAATGGTTTTAGGCAGTACTTATTTGTATGAACGCAAAGCAATCTTCTACAGGGAACATAATCAATATCACTTAATCAAAGCAGGGAAAGAATATGTTGTACATGCTCATCACTTAAAAGCAAATCAATCTCTTCAAACAATGGAACAATTAAGAAAGACGTCTCATGCAAGCAACACACCTATAATTGTCCCAAATCAAGTAATTGATCTTAAGCAAGAACAAGAGATGATTGTAGAATGGAAGATCAATCACACTTTGCTTTAAGATAAGCTAATGTCATGAAAGTATCACAAACATATTAGCTCATTTGTAGTCATATTTCTGATGTTATCATTAGTAATGTTGTCAACATGGATGATAGTGGCTTCAGTAAGATGTGACATAGTACAAGTGGCTAACAATATGCTGTCAGTTATCATGGTTGTTTTATAGTTGATCTTGATGAGACAGGTGCACAGGACGGAGTTTAAAGACAGAGAACAAGTGGGGTGGCCTATCCCGCACTTGATGACTGGTTAGTATCCTTTTGAAGGACCAAAAGGTCTTTAGTGGGGAGGTGTGATCCATAATGGATCCCAGAACCAAAATGGGTCGAGGAAGGCCTAAAAATCAAAGTGCTCAGAATGGTTTCAAAACGAATGTGTGCGTAGGCCTCGTCAATATGAACCCAGTGCAATTTGAACGGGCTCAAACGGACACCGCATGTGAAAGATATCACGATTTGTTCATTTTGCCAAACAAGCAAAATTTGATGATTGTGTAGTCCGTACAGTTCGTATAGTGATGACGTGGCAACTGACTGTACAGGCCGTACGACCATACAGGTGATGTGGCAGTGAGTGGCATGCTAACAGGGCAAACACATGGGTAGATAGGTGGACGAGTCAAATTGTGACACATGGCACCACTACAAGGGTGACATGTGGCACAGGCTGACGTGGCAAGGTCCGTACAACCACGTGGCAGCTGACTGATGTGGCAGGTGTTGACGTGGGCAGGTGAAGATGTGGCCGAATTGTTGGTTTACACATGTCCTTGTGAGGGCGAATGTGATGGTGCCACATGGCCCAGTCATGGGTTTCCATGTGGCACCCCTCCATTGGTCATTTTTATTTGGCAAAATTGTATGGGTTCTACGGGAATCGAACCTATGACCTCCGGTCTGGGCGGAGAGGTTTGGCAGGGTCGGGCTACCAGCCCGCCCATGATATTACTTATTTCATATAGTTTAAATGTAATATTTAAGGTTGAAATAATGTTCATTGGGCAGAGTTTAGGGCTGGGGCCTAGCCCCGGCCCCGACGCATTCCATATGCCTCTCCCATATAACCATACACCATGCTATTGTGTGGGAGTTATTGGAGCCTAGCCCTGGTCATATTGGAATACCATATGACTTGGTACTATATATTGGCATGTAGTCTTTATCACTCCAATCAGCCCATGGTTCGATACTTTACCATGTAGCCATCACATATGACCCTGCATTATATCGGTTAGCACGGATAAGAGGGGTTAGTGCCTGGTCGGCTGGGCTAGCTTGCCAACTAGGGCGCATAACTAGGTGCTATGATCAGGGGGTCTAACTATTATGAATGGCGTGCATGGGGGCATAAGAACCATGTCATATGGCCACGATTGTGACCAAGGGCCGGGACCAAAGGGGCTAAGGACCAACGCACCAATCCAGGGCCACATGGAGGGTGCCCACATGACCAGGAGCCCGGGAAATCGGGGGTTGCGCACTATATTTTCCCAAAAGTGGGGTTTTCCACTTTGTTATATGATGTTTATTGATTTAATGCCTGATATTGATGGATTTTAGCCATTTTTGAAGGATCTGCAACCCTTTTTGAGGCCAGATCTTAGGGAGAGGTTGGGAGGTTGTTACCCACTTCAAGTCTATATAAACCAGAGGTTCTTGAAGCCAAAAAAGGAGTTTAGAACAGGAAAATGTTGAAGAATTGTTGAGCCAAAGCCATTTTTATGCAAGGAAGCTATTGAGGAGAGCACCTTTGCAGACCATTTCTGGGAGCTTCGTTCATCCGTTTTCAGTGCCGTCAATTTTGATGGGTTCTTGAGATCTGGCAGAACACAACCAGATCAATTTGTAATCCATTTGGCACTTTTATTATGTACATTTGAAGCTTTGAAGAGAAATAAGAAAGCCTCACCCAGTGAGACAAAGGCCCAGAGACGTAGGCGAGATTGCCGAACTCCGTTATCAACTTTGTTGTTTATGGTTTGTTGTTCCTTTATGCTTATTTCCAGATCTGTATATTTCATTATGGCTGCCATGTTTCATCATTAATTCTTCCTCTTCCATTCAATTCCTAAATGGTAATTTAACACATGTTTTAAAACTCAACCATTGTCTTTAAAAGATCTTTTCGAATGAGTTTAGGGCCTAAAAAAATGTGCCAAAATTTTGGGACCTAAAACACTGCCAAGATGGGGAACCATTTTGAGTCAATGGAAGAGGTGGGTGGCCACCGATATCCACTTGGATCACAAATGTATAATGGCCTCATGGTAGAGAAAGATAAACAAATTTGTGGAGCACATGAATACCCAATCTAAGCACATTCAATTCACTATGGAATTAGAAGATGATAATTCCATTCTTCTTAGATGTTCTCATTTCTAGAAAGGAGGATGGTTCCATTGCTCATCAAGCATACCATAAGAAAATCCACTCTAAGAAATATCTTCATGCAGATTCCCATCATCACCCATCCCAAAAAATGGGGGTTATCAACACTTTGGATACCAAAGCCCTAAGAATCTCTAACAAAGAGCACATGGACCAGGAAAATCAACACTTGACCAATTGTTTCCAAAATAGGGATTACAAAGAATGACGAGTTAAGGAGGTGTTTTAGATGGAGAAAAGGACCCCTAAAGCTTGTGAGCTCAATGAAGGGGAACATAAAGTGGTTCTCCCCTATCTTCAAGGTACCTTGGAGAAGATCGCTAGAATCCTTAAAAAGAAGCATATTTGAACTATTTTTTAGCCTCCTAGTATTATTAGGAGCCTCCTTAGATCAATTAAGGACCCCAACGGATCTTAAGATACAAAAAAAAGGGTTTATAACATCCCTTGATTGTGTGGTTTAAACTATACATTGGTGAGAATAAGAGGATTATAGAAGTTAGAATTAAAGAGCATAAAGTAGCGATTACTCTTAATTGTGAAAAGTCCTCAGCTTTGGTTGAGCACTTCATGAGAACCAAGCATCATATATGTATTGAGGATGCTAAGATTCTTGCTAGAGTTGATCACTTATCTAAAATATATGTTAGAGAGGCTATGGAAATCGTGAAGGAAAACAAATGTATTAAGAAGGACGATGGTATGAAGTTAAGCACAACTTGGCATCCCATTCTGCACAATCAAAACCTGTCTGATGGTTCTCTTGTTATGCCAAAGGCATGTATATAGGGATAAATATTTCCACAAACTTGTCTATTACTCAAAACCTATAGTTCAAACCACCATGTATCTATATAACTCTAGTTGTCAAGCATTTCGTGTTCCATCGATTTTCTCCACCCTTTTTTCGTCTAGCTTTGTGCATGCCTTGACTTATTCATTGATGAATTGTCGTCACTAGGGCTTGCACTGGAGGAGGCCTTCATTAGAGTGATGGATGATAAAAACATATTTGTCATTATGGATGTTGATTTTTCTACATACGAGTGGCCTTTGCCCTAGCTTGGGCCTCCTGAAAGCTTGTGAAATATTGGAATATAATTAATTTTCTTTCTATCCTACCATGCCAATATTGTAATCTCCTAGTGCCTTGGAGGTATTTCCATCTCTTGGTGTGGTTTATTTATGTAGATGCTCTACTGTTATGATTGTATTGTTGTCCGTGTGGGTTATCATCTAATGTTGTCATGCATTTCCATCTGTTGGCCTCCAAGCTTGGGTTATCTCCATCCGACATCCTCCACTCTTTGGCATCCAAATTCAGGAATATTATCTTGGATCCCTGCATCCTTAGAATAATTATGATGTCTTACTTTATGTCGTTGGGTGTTGCTACTCTTATGATGGAAATTGTAAGCCATATGTAGTATGAAGCTCCTACTGCCCATGGGTGTGATTTTCCTGCCTTAAAGCCACTAAAGCGGAGGAATGACATGCTTCAACTTTGCGACGATCGATGACACCTAACATAAATATTCGACTCTTGAATGGTCATCTTATCCACGGATTTATGTTGCACTTTCAAACGCCTAGTGTGAGAGAACAAGAGTTTGTGTTCCTCAAGGGATTCCAGGTAAATGAGCAAGCTCATGATCTACATGCTTTGGGTTCTTGAAATGGAATAGTGGGAAACATCAAAACCCTACTTTCTCTCTCACTTTCTCCTACCCACAACTACCGACATCTAGAACACAACAAAGGGTATGTGGAATCTCATGCATTTTATTATGAACTCGTAAGTTGTGACACATCTTGGCAACATTTTGTTTATATTATGTGTTGATTGAGCAAAGACGAGCTAAACCATTAAATCCCATGGAAGATATGCTAAACCATTAATCCCAAAGCTTAAACGTAAAATTTGTACATGAAGTTATTTTTGCTTAAAAATCTTAAATATGTGAAATTAATATATCTCATTGTATTGGGAGAGAAGTAAGGTGAGATTGAACCAAGTTAAACATTTTATGATTTTGATTTTTTTAGATTTGACCTTATTTAAATTTAGTGGTAAAATATTCATTGAAATTGGTTTTTTTTTTTTTTTTGTAAATAAGCGAGTTGAGAATGCTTCTATTCAACCAAGAAAAAAGTACAAAGTGATACATAGACTTGCTGATAGCAAAAGACCCCCCAGAAAGAGAACATGGTACACTGAAGACTAACCTATGCTAAAAGAGAACCACAAGGAGTACATGGGCATAACAAGATGAAACATTACAAAGACAAGGATAAAGGGTCAGGTCATTGTGTTGGCCAGAGATGATCCTTTCTGCCTTTTTTCTTATGAACATCAATCCAACCAGAGGAACTGATAGGTTCAACAACCTTCGCCACCAAAGCCAAATGGTATGAGGAAATGCCAAAATCTCGAGCTACGGAAGCTAAGGGTGCTTCCTTATCGCTATATGAATTATTCGATTTATGAGGATGTTTCTAAGTCCCTGAGAGTAGGGTTGTGGCCATGATCATGTCATTCGATTCATCCTTTTCAAGGGGAGTGTGCAAAGGATGAACTGCAGGATTCAGAGTCAAAATTTCTGAAGCTTCAGGAAGTTGAGCTGAAGCCAAAGGCTGGCATTTTGAGTCTGTGGTTGGCTGCTGTGCATTTGTTGGAGATCACGATGGTGTTGTAGAAGGCAGAGGAGCTGGGGTGTCTTTGTGATGCTGCTTGTTTTTAGATGAAGAGTTCGGGTGGATTTTGCGATTTTTAGGGTCTTTCCAACCATTAACCCTTTTTTGAGCTCTAGGGGATGAGATTGGGGTTGGGGATAAAGGACAAGCTGCTTGAAGGTGCCATGTTTGCTGACAGGAGCGACATCTAAAGGCAGTGTTCTCATAATCGACCAACTGCGTGTAAGGATCATCCTCAATCCAATCTATAAGAATCTTATCTAGTAGCCCTTGACTAAGGTCGATTTCAAGGTATATGTAGGTGAAGGTGATGAAGCCTTTCACTATTCAGTTTGTATCAATCTTGATAAACCTACCCAACACATTGCCCAGGGTAGGTAAGAAAGATGGAGTATAAAAATGAAAAGGTAAATTGGGGAGTCTTACCCAGACCGGTGTAGTCATAACAGTCATAGCCAGTGGGTTGAACTTAGGGAACCATCGCTGGATGTAAAGACCAGATCTGCCCTAGAACCATGGACCTTGCTCCAGCATGTGTTGGTAGTTCGCCTCTATGGAAAAGTTAACAATGAAGAACCTTTTGGAGCAAAAGAACAGCTCATGACCTGATGACCAGGTCTTATTTACCCATTCTCTTAGCGCATAAGCCAAGGGCCATAGTTCGTTGAAACGACAGATGAGAGATTTTTCTTGTAGATAAATGCAGTGCCAAGGACATGGGGATCTTCAACCTCTGCTGTTGAAGGTTCTGTGGACTGCTCCATAATGAAGGCAGAGCCAAAAAGCTCCTTTGCTCCAAAAGTTTTATCCTTGGAGCCCGAAGAAGCGAAAATCCTTGTTTTCACGGCGTGCTTGTAAGAGCTTGGTTTAGTGGAGGATGATGCTCCTCCACGCAGACAAGAAACAAGAGAAATGGTTGCATTCTTTAGATTCCCATAACCCCACAACAATGAGCCATCTACAAGCTGTCGGCCTTCAAAGATGAGTTGTTGAAAGCAAGGTGGAATACTTGTCGCCTGGTGGATCTGGGCTTTGAGCTAAAAAACAGAGTCTGAATCATGATCATGCATGCAGAGAGAAGAACCGACGATGGTCTTTACAAAATGGGGAAAGCCTACAACAGTCTCATAGCATGCTATGGTGCGATAAGGAAGGCCACGAGTTCCCAAATCTTGCAATGCCAGTTGATGGTGGGTCTCTTTCGATCCTTGCGAAACATCATTTTTCCCTGACCTTTCCCACACTGCGGAAACCTTGGCTTGATTCGTGTTTTTTGCTTCAATATTGTGTCGGTTCTAATAGGTGAAGACTGCTTAGGTAGCAAGAGTGGTGTTCGACCTCTCCTTGTCGATGAAGTTGGGCTTTTCCTGAGCGACGACTCCTGGAATTGTCGCTACGGGAAGCGAAAGATGAACTGAAGGATCTTGACTGAGACCGGGAGTGGAAGCGCAAACCCCAAGCGAAAGAAGAGCCCGGATATGATGAGGAACGAGACATAGACCTTGACGGGCTTGCTCGTTGCGACCTCTCATATCTCACCATACCGTTACCGCTTGTTCAAACCATTGAAATTGAAATTTTAAATTATTAAAATAATTTGTTTTTAATGAAAAATGATTCAACCCTTTCAAATATATTTTCCAATTAAACTTAAATAATGATATTATTATTTTATTAAAATGAAAAAATGTTATTAAATATATTAATTAATTTTAATTTTTAATTACGCATGGAATGCTTTTTTGTCTTTTCTTATAATTAAAATTCACATTAGATTGACATACCGAAATATGTAAATGAAAATTTGATAAAAAAGATGGAGTGATCATAATTGTAATTTTTAGATTGTTAAATTGATTATGATTTTCAATAATATATATTATTGAATTGAATATTATGCATTTATAAATAAATTTCAAATAAAAATAATATTTACAAAGTAAGTATCTTTTATCTTAAAATTACCCTTTATTTAATTAATTAAATATATGCTAGTTTAAATATTCTTTGCTTTAATCTCCTGTTTCCCTAATTTTTTGGATATTAAGAGTGGAAACAAATGAGATGTAGAATAAAGAAAAAAAAACAGTATTAAATAAAATAAAGAATTGCGTGGGATGCCACCTCACACCAACTACCGCCACGTGAAGAATAAGGAAACGGATGTACCAAAAAAATAAGCAAAGCCAAAACCGTCCCAACCTGCGAACGAAACGCGCAGTCGAAATCCCCATTTACCTTCTTCTCAAGATGGATTTCGATGGTCAAACTGTTTGTTATCAATCTTCCAAAATTGAAGCGAAAAATTAATTTGAAAATCCAAGGATGGGATGGATGCGGGAAGGGGTTTTGACCCGTAAGTGAAACATCGATCTTTCTGGGCTTTGGAAGTATCAAACCGATCTGTACAGTTAGGGCAGGGGAAGAAATGGATTTTATGTATTCCTGTCTTCAAACCTCCTTGTGAGAAGCATTCGGAGTAGATTGTTTGGTATTCCCTGCGCCATTAAAACGGCTGAAAGCAAGGCCGGTACAGAAACGAATCTGTAAAAAAAAGCCCATCTCGTACAGGCCCAATTCCCTCGCGAACAAATTTCTGAATTCCTCATTCTGGTTCTCAAAATCTCCAGAAATTCACAAACGGCGCGTGTTCGAGTCGCCCAAGCGAACGAAGATGCTGGACAGGGAGCCGGAGGAGCTGCAGTTCCTGGGCGTGGTGGGGATCCTGGCGGAGGCCTTCAAGATCCTTCGCTCCTGCGTGAAACAGCTCGGGGCCATCACGCTCACCTTGATCCTCCCGCTCTCCTTCGCCATCCTTGGCCACACCCTTGTCTCCGACCCGCTGATCCACAAAATCGAGAGAAACGAGGACACCTTCGAGAAGCAGGCCGGAAGCCCTGATGCCGACCGGACAATGGCCCTCATTTACTCTGAATGGACGCGATTCCTGCTCTTCCAGGGCGGCTACCTGGTCTTCCTCCTGGCCTTCTCGTTGCTCTCCACGGCCGCCGTGGTCTACACCGTGGCCTGCATCTACACGGGCAAGCAGATCACCTACGCCAAGGTCATGAGTGTCGTGCCCAGGGTCTGGAAGCGCCTCATGCTCACTTTCCTCTGGTACTTCCTTATCATGATTGGCTACAACACAGCGGTGATGGTCACTTTCGTGGTCGTCATCCTGACCGTGGGCGTCGACAATACGGTGGCCTTCGGTCTCTGTGTCGTGGTTCTCCTGGCAGTTTTCCTGGCCGTTCATGTGTACATCAGCGCCATCTGGCATGTGGCCAGCGTGATCTCCGTGCTGGAGGACAGATACGGCATCGGTGCGATTAAGAAGAGCAGGGATTTGATTAAGGGGAAGAGACTCGTGGCTTTTGTGTTGATCTTCTTCTATTTCGTTGTCTGGGCTGTGATTCAGGGTATCTTCAGAAAGAAGGTTGTGCATGTCAGCGGTGGCGGCGGGATTGGATCCCGGGTGGGCTTCGGGGTTCTGCTTGTGGGTCTGCTGGTTTATGTGAATTTGATTGGGCTGCTGGTGCAGAGCGTGCTTTACTATGTCTGCAAGTCCTATCATCACCAGAGCATTGATAAGTCGGCACTGTCTGATCACCTGGAGGAGTATCTGGGAGAGTATGTGCCTCTCAAGAGCAGCAATATTCAGATGGAGAATATGGATATTTAGAAGATGAACATCTGTAATTTTCAGATGGAGACTATACACATAAACACCCAGGCTTGAATTCTCGCCCCTCGTAAATCTCCTTTTCTCTCTTGTGTATTTCTTTCTACTAGTTTGTGATTTGAAACCATTGAAACCAAGAATTGTAGATCATTGTAAAAGTTTTTCATGCCATGGCTTTTCTTCTGTGTTTTTTTTAAATAATGATTGCATTGAAAGGCCCATTCTACACCCTGCATCAGGAAGATCTGTACCGGGAAGATGTGTAGGATGCAGAAAGTAAAACCAGCTTATATTTATCTTAATCCTGGATTTATGAAGTGCCTAAGAGGTATCAAGAGATGTCAGAGGTATCAAATCACTCTAGATTTGTTTGTAGCTTTTTTGTTAAGGTTCCTCTTAAGTGCTTTATACATCTAGGGTTAAGATGTATCTAAACTGATACAAAGACATTACAATAAACATTACAAGGCCAAGTGGGAAAGATGACTGACTTCTCAGTTCAGAACCCCAGCTGATGCAAATAGCCAAATTTAAACTGCATATTCTTTCAATAATTTCCATGTATTTCTATAATAACTCTTTATTATTATTTTTTTAAATTTTCGGAAGAGCTTCTACCGTAAAATAAAATATTTATATTCATAGATGATATGTTAATAATTTTAAAAATTTGTTTCCCTTTCTAGTTCAGAACCTTGGCTGGGGCAAACGGCCAATTTAAAGTGCATATCCTTCCAATAAATTTCCACTAAAAAAATCTTGACACTTTAATATTTTTTTCTAAGAGCTCCCATAAAATAAAATACTTATATTCATAGTTGATATGTTAATAATTTGTTTTTTTGGAATTTTTGAACTTCCATTGGACATTCAGATTTCAAGTCTCTTAAAATGTGTTAATCTTTATATACATGTTGAACTTACAATTAAAAATGCACATTCTTTCTGCAATTTCTGTTTAAAATCTTTACACTTGTTTTAAATTTTCAGATGTGTTTTGTTATCGCACAGTTTGTAGCTAGGAAGAAAGGCTATAAAGTAGAAGGCCAAACTGGCGTAACAGGAACCTATCCCACCCCACCCCACCCCAGGTCACCGGGGACGTCTCCCCTGGGCCTCACCTCCCTAAAGAGAAAGAACCTCCCCATCGTGTTGCAACACTCTCAAAACCCTTTGAATTTCAAACCTTAACTACACTAACCCTAACCTTAACTAACTTACTAACCCTAAGTGCTGCCGCCATCCTTGGTTATTACATCTTTAGTGCAGCAACATTTTGTCTTAGGAGCAATTGAATGGTGGTTTAGGCATTAATTGAATAAGGTGTTGATTGGTTACATTGAATGCCACATTGTTCCAGTATTTATTGGTGAAGTGTTATAATTTTTCATTGCTATTAATAAACATTGACTTCGTCAACATTTATTGCTAATTGCTTATATATTTCACTAGTCTTATGAAGTACTCACCCATTGAAATAGCTTGCACATATCAGTTTGCTGTTTCTTTGTTCCAGGCAGGTGTTCTTTATTGGGGATTTACTTTATTATTGGCTGTTTAGCTGGGACTATCTGTTTGGTGGTTACTTGTGAAGGGGGAAACTTGTCCTTGTCTTATTAGCCTTTTGCCTCTTCAAAACCCCAGGTCACCGGGGACGTCTCCCCTTGGCCTAACCTCCCTAAAGAGAAAGAACCATCCCATTGTGGTGACATTGGGTTTTAGCTTTCTATCTTAGATTCTTATAGCTTTTTCTCCTAGCTACAAACTGTGCGATAACATGTTTTTCACATAAAATTAAATATTCTAAAAAAATTAAAATTTTGCGTGGTTGGAATTTTTCGAACTTCCATTGGACATTAAATCCTTATAGACATGTTGAACTTACACTTGGTTGTACTTCAATTTGTAATTTTGTGTTGATTGGTTTTGTTGTGTCGCTGATGTTAGTCTTGGTAAGTAAAAGTATGCTTTTCTTGAGCTTTAATCTTCCATTCATTTGGCCAAGTATGATTATCTGCACTCTTGGTATGTCTGTGCAGAGGTTATGACTCTTCTGCGCATTTTTGTATTGGTTATGAAAAATCTTTTATATATCTATCATTGATCCTGTAGTATTTGAAAGAGGAACAATTATGGAGGATGTTTACATCACATGTTTGAGGTATTTGTTTTTGGATTTCACAGTAGAGCTGCTTTCCCGCTTTCCCTAAAACTTCCATTATTATTACTGTATTTATTTGCAAATTTAGAATGATTTTATTATTGCTTTCAGCTATCTTACGCACTAGCTCTCGCATAGACTTTTGCTCTCATCTTGGGTAGTTCAAGTTTTGTTTTCATTAGTCAAAGATTGAGACTATCTATCACATACCTCGTGTCAAATGTATATCTAAGGTATGCAATAGAGAGCCTCGATCAGAAGAACATTTCAATTTCTCTTGCAAGAGATGCTTGGTATAGATTGTTGTCTATTTAAAGATTGCCACATTTGTCTATGAAGATAAAAAATGTGTTGCCCTTTTCATTAGAACATTTGCTCCTTTTCAGAAAAAGTTTTTACTTGCCTTCAAATGTAGTTCCATCTAGGGCTCTTGTTTTACTACTCCATTGTCTTGTTTTAGAGGACATATATTACCTGTTGATTTTCGAAGGAGCAATTGATGTCTGATCTTAGTGTAAGCACAAAAAACAAAACTCAGCTCAAAGCACAATTTCTATTGCTATGTATTACTCACTTCTACTCACTTCTGGATTTTAAATAGTAAGAGAGATTTCTCTTCCCATATTTCCTCGTAATAGGCTTTTCATTGAATTTAGTCTTGTGTGTTTGCATCTCTTCACTTTTCATCTTTCTCATGCTTTTGCTTGCTTCTTTCTTTGGAGGTGCTTTATGCTATTTTCTCTTTTTTGTATCTTCTTTATTGCTTCCTATTGATGAAGTTTGAACACAAATAGACATTTAAACTAGCAATTGCCCATGATGATGCAAAGATACATCGATATAATCTGTAGTGGTAGAATGTTGCAATGTAATTTGTGTCTCGAATATAATCTGTAGTGCTAGAATGTTGCAATATAATTTGCGTCTCGAATTTGTAGGTGCAGTTGGAAAGATATCTACCATACATATACAGGACAGTATATCACTATACCATATTCTCCTTATACTTGTTAGCAAATGGTTGCTAGAAAATGATGTGAATTTTGAACTGCGAAATTTTCTTGATAAAAGCAATTAGCAGTGATAGGCCTTGTAGTAGCAAAAACTTTCACACTGTAAAGCTATGCAGACCAAGTATGTTATGTTTGCTAGAAAATTATGCGAGTTTTAAATTGCCAAATTTTTTTGATAAAAAACTACAGAACAATTAACAGTGAGAGGCCTTGTAGTAGCAAAAACTTTCACAATATAACGCTATGCACATCGATATAATCTGTAGTGGTAGAATGTTGCAATGTAATTTGCGTCTCGAATATAATCTGCAGTGTTAGAATGTTGCAATGTAATTTGCGTCTTGAATTTGTAGGTGCTGTTGGAAAGATATCTACCATACATATACACGACAGTATATCACTATACCATATGCTCCTTATACTTGTTAGCAAATTGTTGCTAGAAAATGATGTGAATTTTGAACGGCAAAATTTTCTTTGATAAAAGACTACAAAACAATTAGCAGTGATAGGCCCTGTAGTAGCAAAAACTTTCACACTGTAAAGCTATGGAGACCAAGTATGTTATGTTTGCTAGAAAATTATGTGAATTTTAAATTGCCAAATTTTCTTGATAAAAAAGTACAGAACAATTAACAGTGATAGGCCTTGTAGTGGCAAAAACTTTCACATTATAAAGCTATGCAGTGCTTTACTTTTTGGACGAAGCGAATTTGGCCAAATGCATGAAAGACGTTCACCATTTAGAACTGCTCATAAAATTGAGACTCCAAAAAGTACTGGTACAAAACGAAAAAAACTCATAATAAAACAAAAAAACAAAAACAAAAACAAAATAAAACATAAAGAAGGACGCATTATAATGGCTGAATTCCATCAGCTAAGATGGTAATAGCATGTTTCAGACAAAAATGTGACATTAAATGAAGCAGAAAGAATATTTTTATTTAAAAGCGTTGGAACAAATCACTAGAATGTTCAATAAATGAAGCATAAAGTATCTTTCTGAGATGGAAATGCCATGATTAGTACAGAAATGTCTCAGTAATGAAGTATAAAGAATATTTTCTTTGAAAGCTTTAGTAAATAAGGCATAAAGAATCTTTCTGATGTAAATAGCATGATTACTGCACAAATCTGACACTAAATGAAACATGGAGAATCTTATTCTTTATAAAGCACAAATGTTCCCTAAATGAGATGTAAAGAGTGCCATCTTTGTCATGTCCCCTCCCTTTTGACCTCGTTAGAGGGAGGAGGTATTACTCTAAGGGGGCTCCCCGTAGGCTATAGCCCCAAAGAAAGGGAGCCGTGGAGTTGAATAAAGCGGAGGCAACGCTTGATTTTTAAAGTGACATTGGGTAAAAAGAAGGATAAAAAGGGGGTAAAGTGACTTTGTCACCCAACTTAAAGAACAAGTCACCTAAAAAAAGGAATCAGGCAAAAGGCAAAACTATATAAGGAATCAGGCAAAAGGAAAAACTATACAAGGAGATGGGAGGCTCATTTGATCAAACAAGAATTCATGTTCTTTTGGTGTTTTTTTGGAGGCGGATGCCTTAGTCCTTTGGAGGGTTGAAACCCTCATCTTCTGTTGAGTTTCGGTGGGGCCTTGTGCTCAACCTAGCTCAACTTTGGACTACTTTGTCGCTATTTGCACCAAGCCTACTATCTATTTGTGCAGCGTATTGTGGGAGATAGTAAGTTGCTTGGTGGATCAATTTGCAGTGAGGGTTTCCAGTCAGCTATTGGTACAACGATTTGTCTTAAGGGTTTGTGGATTGTCTTAGGAGGGTCGATCTGCCTCATTCTTGTAGGACGTTGACCGTAGGACGAATTCATGTGCGTTGTAGGGGCTGATGCCTGTCTTGGGGTACCACTAAGGGCAGTTTGGATGTGTCGATTCACTTCTCAGCCAAGCCATGAAGGTTACTATAGTAGGCCGTCAAGTTTCAGGGGGGTTCAGGGAGGCCGCCCCACCGCTTTCCTTCGCAGATTCGTGTGGAAAAGGGGTCGTGGAGGCTAACTGCATAACCAAACCCTTATATTGAAGAGCAATGTGGAGTAGAGGAGTCGTGGACACTTGGTGGGTCGATCTACCTTGGGCAAGGGGTTCCTCTACAGTGGATTCAACTATTAGAAGTCTGTGGCATCACTTCCAGGTTATCTATCTTGTTTACTGTGTGTTTAGAGGTTTTTGCAGCTGCTGTTGCAGCCCTTAGTTCTGTGTGTTTAGTGGAATATTGCAACGGCCTTTGCAACCTTTAAGATCTTGAGTATGGTAGAGATATTTTGCAACGATTGTTACAACCATCAGGGGATTTTGTAATGATGTGATTTGGAGTTACGATCCATAATAATGATGCCATAATTGTCTTTCTACTCTCTGGTCAATGGAATGCATGCATTATATTTGACAAACTGATCTACATGTTACTTTGTGCTTATTGTTTATGGTGGAAAATTGCAAGACACTGTGGGAAATAAACTTGTTTCAAATTGGTTTACCTATTCTTTCCTAGCTTAAAAATCCTAGGGATATTACAGTGGTATTAGAGTTGATGATCTTGCTAGCTTGAGGGGTATTTAGTGGAAGAGAAATTTGTAGTAGTCAACTGCGGTCAAGGACAACATACTGAGGTTGGAAAGATGAAGACCAAGAAGGAGCTCATGGCTGAAATAAAGTGGTAGGCAAGTACAAGCATCACTATCAAGAGTATTTGGCAATGGGTAAAGAGTTTTGTGCGGCTATGTCTTTTCAAAACTATTGCACCATCAAGTATGGAAGCTAGCCCAAAGGCTTAGATGAGGATTCCTTCAATGGCACAAAACAAAGATTGAAGGAAGATATGGTAGAAGAGCAGAGTGAACCATTGGTGGCACAAGAACATTCCCATGTGGAGGAGCGTGCATCTAGCCATGATGAGGAGGACCAAGCAATGGTCTATGATGAGACTGTTGGCACTGATATGTTGACGGGGCCTGTCACTAGTACTAATGATGAGGGGGCAATGTCTTGTCCCACCTATGTTGACTATGAGGACGATGACATGACAACATCTCATGCACCATTAGCAATGCCCTACGAGGTCCATGACACTAACACCTTTGACAGGTTGATGACATACACATTGAGGATGCTTGTGATGATGAGGGTATGCTAGCATCCAACTACAATGAGCATTCAACATCCCATCCCACTCATGAAACCCTTGATGATGATGAGGGCATGATGGTACCCACATATGATGGAGGAGAGGTGTTTGAAAGATCGCCAAGGGACATGGATCCTTCTTCACAAGAGTCATGTGTGGAGGACAATATCACGCATGAGTCCCATCATAGCATGGTATCATCGAGTGCATTGTGTGATGATGACGAGGAGAGAACTCTTACAGATGACAGTCCAGATCATTTGAATGCGGTTGGACAGAGACCATTAACATTGCGTGACTTGGAAGATCGCTTGTTGGTGACTAAGGATTGGGTCACACATGTATTAACCAGGATCGATGGAGCTCGTAGATTCATTGAGGATATTATGCGGAGAGCTCAAATAGAGGAGAGACACAGTGGAGTGATAGGTGGAGTCACTAGTGCTCACTTGCGCATCGCCAAAGAAACACTAGAGAAACTGTAGTTAGACTACTTGCAACCTTTTATGGATAGGGACCATGCTCTCAAGTTTATTGAGGACAAGGCAGGAGAGGTTGAGGAGCTTCGTTATCAATTGAGCTTGGTATGCTCTTCACCACTTGCGATAAAGAATCCATGAGGTGGTGGGATCTAGGAATTCATCAGGGTGATGGGTTGCTTCGGATGAGATTGACGACTAACATAGCTGAGGTAGTGATGGATCTGCATTGTGATGGGAACGAGGTGAGAGTTGTGGAGTTTTGCTTTTCCCTCATCGAGGATAGCCATGGATTTACATGTGATGACTTTGTAGATTTTAACTTTGTACAATATTTACTACAAACAAATTTTCAGTAAAAGAACAAAAAAGATACAATGGCAACAAAACTCTGATTCCAAATGTAGATTTTAACCTTCTACAATATTTACTACAAACATATTTTTAGTAAAAGAACATAAAATATACAATGGCAACAAAGCTCTGATTCCAAATGTAGATTTTAATCTTGTACAATATTTACTGCAAACAAATTTTCAGTAAAAGAACAGAAAATATACAATGAAAAATACAAACATTACACAGGGATTTTTCCCCTGGAAACCTAAACTGAGAAAACTAGCATATTCTATAATCATTCATAGTGATACATTGTTTACAATACAATATACATATATGAGCCAATGACATCCAAAACCCTAACCCAATGACCTGGATTAGTTAACAACCCTAATTACTTAATTGGAAATAGAAAACCATCGACAAAAACTATGTGTCGAAAAACCACCCAACAATGGACTCAAAAATCGAGGCAACACAAAAAATGAGGCAAAAAAATGGTTTCGCAATTTTTTTTTCTATATATATGTGGTTAAAACAAAGGAAAATATAAGGGTGACTTAATATATATTCTATTGAATACGTTTTTAATTTTAAGATTTTCATCATTATCTCAAGGTAAGATAATATTAAAAAAAAAGGGGTAATTACATTAATATAGTATTAGCATTACCCTATCTTACCTATTTACGATCATAATTAAATTACATAGAATAAGGTTAATTTTATATTAATTAGTTCCTAATTTTTAAGGACTTAAATGAGATTAGGGAAGGGTTAAGCATTTGATTAAATAGGTAAGATATGGTAATTGATGAGTACCCCATAGTGCTAGCATAGTTATTAAGGCAAGATTAGTAGCTTACATGGAAGAAGTTACCAAGCTTAGAGGCTTTTGACCTCGACCCTCAACCACTTACCTTATGAGAGTAATGTCTGTTTACAGACAAGTAAAAAAAAACTTATGCCTGACCCTACATTTGCAAGTATAAGTTTGGGTAAAATGTTGAATGTCTTAAATCCTTTCTAATAAGAATTTGGTTGGATGCAGATCCAGTTGTTCAAGACGGTTATGAAATCGAGGTCGGGGGGCATCATCACAAATATCACCAATGTCGGTACTGCCACCACCATTGTCCAAGCTAGCTCTCATATTATGTTCTTTGGATAATATTAATGAGACATTAAATGGACGCTAGTTAGCAGATGTGGAAGTGGAACCCCCTCCATCTGGGGTGGGTAACCATGAAGGGTTAAGGGACTTAGAGATAGGACCCCCATCGGGAGACATCACTAGAGAACTACAGAATATAAAATCTAAAAGTTTGCCATAGGTCGTGCAAGTGAACATGTAGAGGCATGGTTGGAAGGAATGACAATATGTTTCACCTTGAGAGACTATGCTTCCACATCTAAGGCTAAGATAACGATATTTCAGTTGAGAGACAATGCCTTAAACTGGTGGGGTAATTTGGAGAGGTAGTTGCACCTTATTCCAGACATTGTCTCTTGGGAGATTTTTGAGGAAAGGTTCCGAAGAAAATATTTGCCTACTTACTATGAGGAACAATAGGTAGGAGCATTTCATGCTCTAATTAAGGGAAACAAAACCGTGGAAGAGTACAAAATCATGTTCACGGAGTTAGTCTCTTACATGGATACCGATCAACGATAAACAAATCGTTTTGTGTACAGATTAAATCCAAAGATAAGGGCCATGGTGCGGATGTGGAAACCATCGTTAGTGGCCAAAGCAATTGAAGGTGATCATTACACAGAAGAACATATGAGCTTAAACAAAGGTATGAGATCAACTATTCCACAACAACTTTGATTTCGTGGGGAAGGCCCCTAAGACCTTCTCTAGGGGAGGAAGCTCTATGCCAACTCCTTATGTAAATAGTTCTGCTCCTAGAGAAGTTGCAACAGGTATTTCAATGGTAGCGAGTGCAACATCCCACTCATCACCGGTGGCACAGGAAAGTACACAACCTTCTCGAGGAGTAGTTACTAGAGGAAAGGGTTCCAGGGGAAGGAACTCATTTTAGAGGCCTTCACATGGATGTGTACAGGTTCCATCTCATATTACTTTTTGGGGGTGTGGAGGACCCCTTTACCAGTGTGACTGTCCAGAGTCACAATCATGCTTTATACATAGAGAAGGAAAGGTCCCGATGGGAAGAGCGAGCAATAGCCACCAGATTTATGTAGAAGTTAATAACCATTAGGAATAATATCAATCCACTGTGGTGGAGTCGTCAGGTATGATAAATCATGTCAATGTTAAAATTTTATTTGATTCTGGTGCTACAGATAGTTTCATTTCATCATATGCATTAGAAAAGTGTGGGTTGACAACCTATGATCACGATGACTTTAAACAAGTTGAGATGGATTTGGGGTAAAAACAGGTTGTAGGACCTAGCATCGATGATTGTCTTGTAGACCTGTTGAAGGTGTACATCACTGCCCTAGGGACATATGATCTAATCATTGGGATGGACTGGTTAGAAGCTCATCAATCTGTGGTATATTGTTTCATAAAGAGAGTGCTTTGCATAGATGATGAAGGAAGGGCAATAGAGATCCATGGTATATAGAGAAAGGTGTCTCTACACTTTATCTCGATAATGAAGGTTAAACATTGCATGAGGAAAGGTTGTTGATTATATGTAGTGGAAGAAGTCACTGAAGGGAAGGGACCCTCTCTAAATCAATATCCATTTTTGTCGAAATTCAAGGATGTTTTTCTGAAAGAGTTTTCGGGGTTGCGTCCTAAGAGGGAGCTTGATTTTACCATCGAGTTAAAAACTGGTGCGGAGCCAATTTCCAAGACACTGTATATGATGACGTCTCCACAACTTTGTGAGTTGTATATGCAGTGGAAGGAACTACTTGACTTAGGGTTGATAAGGCCCAATGTCTTACCTTGGGGTGTATCAATAATTTTTTTCAAGAAGAAGGACGGTTCCTTATGACTGTGTATAGATCAAAGGGACTTGAATCATGCTACAATGAAGAATATGTACCCAATACCACAGATATATGATCTCTTTGATCAGATGAAAGGATCAACAATTTTCTCAAAAATTGATCTGCGATCAAGGTATCACCAATTAAGGATTGAGGAAGGCGATATTCCTAAAACTGCCTTTCAAACTCGGTTTGGACATTACGATTTCATTGTAGTACCTTTTGGTTTGACCAATGCACCAATAATATTCATGAGCCTCATGAATGGTGTATTTCAAAAGTACTTAGACCTCTTTGTGCAGGTCTTTCTTGATGATATCCCCATCTATTCCAAGAATGAAGGAGAACACGAGGAACACTTGCGAGTGGTGTTGTCACACCTTAGAGAGAACAAGTTGTATGGAAAGTTGTCAAAGTGATCTTTCTTCCAGAAAGAGATTCACTATTTGGGTCATATCATTTCGGGAGAAGGAATTTTTGTGGACTCGGAAAAAGTAAAGGCCATAATGGTTTGGCCAGTGTCGAGGAATGCTCATGAGGTGAGAATATTTATGGGGCTAGTTGGTTATTATCGAAGGTTTGTGGAAGGATTTTCAAAGATTGCAAAACCCATCACCACCTTACAACGTAAGGAAGTCAGGTATGAGTGAATAGATGAACGTGGGATTGCATTCATCGAGCTTAAGAGATTACTAACTAGTGCTCCAATCCTACGAGTGTTGAATATGGAAAAATACATCACAGTATGCATGAATGCCTCAAAGCAAGGGTTGGGGGACATGATAATGCAATACATGGGAGTGATAGCGTATGCATCAAGAAATTTGAAGCAACATGAGGAGCTTTATGCTACTCATGATTTATAGTTGGAAACTGTAATGCTAATTTTGAGTCTTTAGAGGCACTATCTAGTGGGGTGAAGCTTCAAGCTCAAAACATACCACAAAATCTTATAACATCTCTTCACTCAAAGGGATCTCAATGCCAGGTAGAGGTGATGGAGTGAGTTTATGAGAGAGTATGATTTTGGAATTTCATACATCAAGGGAAAGGAGAATGTGGTCACAAACGTCTTGAGAAGAAGGCCGCATATCTTCTTAAAGGTTAATTTGAGGGAACGAGTGTTGGGGCAACTTCTTGGAGATAGTTGGTATTTAAAGGTTACTTCATACCTCCACAGTAAGAGTTAAAGTTTGAAGGATATAGCCTTGAAGCAAATGTTTTGTTGAGATACCAAGGAAGGATGTACATCCCCAATGGTGGAGATATTCGAAGCATCATACTCAAGGAATCCCATAGAGCACTTTACTGTGCGCATCCAGGTGTGAAGAAAATGTATGCAGACACGAAGAAGATTTTCCTCTGGGCATGCATGAAGCGTGATGCATTCCATTTCATTGCTAAGTGTCTTGAGTGTCAACAAGTTAAGGATGATCATCATTACCCTATAGGTTTCCTACAATCACATGATGTTCCTATGTCCAAGTGGGAAGTCATTTATATGGATTTTGTTGTGGGATTTCCACTCACATCGGAAAGGCATAATGCCATTTTTGTTATAGTTGATAAGTTGACCAAGAGTGCACATTTTATTCCAGTCAGAGACACTTATGATGTCATTGATGTGGAACGCGTATTTATAAATGAAGTCATCCATTTTCATGGGCTACCCAAGAAGATAATTTCAGATAGGGACTCTCGATTCACATCTAGGTTTTGGACAAGTTTGTAGTCAACACTAGGGACTCATTTGAACTTAAGCTCAACGTATCATCCTGAAATGGATGGGAAAATTGAAAGAGTAAATCAGGTTATGGAAGACATGCTTAGGATGTATGTCATGGATAACCAAGTCCATTGGGATAAGTACTTACCTTTGGTAGAGTTCGCCTACAATAACAATTTTCACAGCTCAATCAGAATGCCTCCCTATCAAGCTTTGTATGGAAGGCCATGTAGAACACCGTTGAGTTAGGAAAGGTTAGAAAACCAAGTGACAATAGGTACATAATTGATTCAAGAGATGGAGAAACAGAGGATTCATATTAGACAACGATTAAAGGAGGTGCATGATAGACATAAAAGTTATGCTAATGCACATAGGACTGACCAAAGTTATAAAGTGGGAGATAATGTTTTCATTTGTATCAGTGTTAATAAGAGTACCATTCAGTTTGAGAAAGGGTCAAATTTGTCGCCTCGATTTATATGATCGTTTAAAATTCAAGAGACAATTGGACTCATTGCGTATCACCTCGTACTTCCATCCTACTTGCATAAAACTCATGATGTTTTTTCACGTATCTGTTCTACGACATTATGTTGCTGACGAATCTCACAAACTGAATTGGAAAGAATTGCAGGTTTTGGACACGGGAATCATCATGGTCAAACCGTTACGCATATTGGACCGTAGTGTTTGACAACTTAAGAATCGTTTGGTAGACCAAGTTAAAGCCTAGTGGGACAAGTATAGCCCATGATCTGCTACTTGAGAAGATGCAGAGACCTTACGATGAGTTCATTCCTCACTTTTTTGACAACTTCGAGACTATGTTTCCCAAAGGATGGGTGTATGTAATGACCCATTTTGACTTAGACAACTAGAATTACTTATGGTCTACTCATATCTTTATTTTCTTATGATTTGTGGAACACTGATTAGTTCACACTTTAAATTTTGGACATATGCACCTATGTGAATGTGAATACTATGAATGTTTATCGTTATGCGATTTATGTTATGCAACCTATTTCTAGCTTAAAAATTTGAATTCGAAAGATATTGGTATGTGGATGCTGAGTTAATGATATGGTTGAATGCAATTACATGTTAATAGTGCATGGATATGCATGAGTATGTGTTATAACTAACTTGCAGATTAATGGGCTATGAAATAGCCAAAGGATGATGATAATAAATGGTTGATGTTGTGAACATTGTTTGAGAAACAATATGGTATGAATCTTTGTATGCTAAATTATGTTGGTTCAAATGCATTTCTATGATATGTGGGAAAGTGTAAGTTTTTCAGGTAGCGAGACTTCCTGAAACTGAATATACGATGACAAAATCCTAACAACACAGTGCCACCGTATGGTTCATGATAGGATGTTGACCCTAGTTCTATCAAGAGGGTGGAGACATTTCCCATCAGGTATCCCCCAAAACTTGGAGTCATGGAGGGTCAGTGTTAGGTCACGCTCCCCTAGACGTGTGATGATGCCTGCCAGTTTCTTGTTGGAGAATCTTGGTCAAGGTTGTTGACACTTCTGCTTATGGGTTCTATCTTGAGTTAGGTCAATATAGTTGATGCTCTCGGATAGTCCGATAGAGGAAGGATAGGGATGGAAGCAGGTTAGGGAGGTAGGACGATTAGAAGTAGTTGAGAGTGTGTGAGGTTTTAATCTTATAGCAAAAGTGTTTGATTTTTTCTTTGTTTAAAAAAAATAAAAGAAAAATGATTAACTAAATTACAATTAACTAGGTAAATGTTGTTTCTGTTAAATTATTATAATTGAAGGATTCTGCAAACATTTTAAATGGTTGATTTATTCTTTATGAAGTTAATTTCATTGTGGATTGGAATGGAAGCATCCATGAATTGTATTAGATGTGTTAACTATTGCTATTAGTACAAACACGAGTTTTGTATGTGCTAGCTATGCATACATTCCTTGCACATGTACACTATCATTTATGAGTGTTTTAAATTAATGATGTGGCTTATCTGATCTAGATGTACGA